>JAPYZP010000044.1:0-44274 GCA_030522985.1 Torymus sinensis | reverse complement strand
CTCTCTCTCTCTCTCTCTCTCTCGCTCTCTCTCTCTCTCTCTCTCTCTCTCCCCCTCTCGCCTTTTCCCTGCCGTGGAAACACGAAATGTTGATTTTGGGTCGATCGATCGCTCGGTTGTAACCGGAATTTTCTGGTTTTCTTCGGTTCGCGACTATCTCGATTTCATGGTTCTACTCTCCTCCTCCTTCTCCTCTCTCTTTCTCTCTCTCTCTCTCTCTCTCTCCCTCTCTCTCCTCTCTCTCTCCCTCTCTACGTTCTCCTATATTTCACCCCCACTTTAACGGGAGTGGGACTTCGCGGGATATGTGAGCTATCACGGGTGTCATTAACGAAAGTGATAAGTTATTGCCTCTAGGAGATGAGCTTCCACGTTATTAAGTTCAGAGTGCCTTTCTATTGCTTAATTGATGTATTATGTTGCTTTATCAGGTCATAGGAAGTACCAAAATAATTGTCATATATTGATGACGGATTCATTCAAGTGGTCTCAAGTGTAATTAGTACATTGTTAATTCTTTTTTTCAATATAAATATTAGATTTCTGCAATCTCAAACGTTGTCGATGCTTACAATTGATTTTAGTATTTTGAGTGTTGAATATACACATAGTCATTATTATAGTATAACGAAAATTAATAAATTTATAATTGATTGCTCTGAAAATTCACCTTGGAAATGTTTCCCATGTTACATATATAATAATTATTTTTGAATGATTTAAAATATTATGCTGTACATAACAGTTCGATTTTGTTATATTAAGTTTATAATTTGTTTTATAATTTGTTTTATAATTTGTTTTATAATTGGTTTTATAATTTGTTCATTAAGTATATAATGAAAAAGGATTTTTGTAACACGGGTATGATTTTCGCGTTTTTTAAACCTACAAAAAGGGGCTAAAGTAACCGTTTTTAGATCAGCGGGCACAAAAGTCGCGGAGGGGGCGTAAAAGTTTCGGAGTGAATTCAAACCTCTCACAAAAAATATCGTGCGCACCAAGGACTAAGTAGGCTTTTTGACATCGAGTGACTCAAACTCCACACTCGATCTAAAGGCCCACTTTACGCTCTTGGTACACAATGTACTATTATGTTACTTCCTTTAACCTCTCATTATTACTTTTTTAACTTTTTATAATGTATTGTTTTCTCATAGAAAACGCTTTGGAACGATGACAAAAATGTTCAAAACATTTTTCACCATACCCTGGCCGAAAGTACCACTTTCGCTCCCGGCTCCGAAACGCGAATGTGGTATTTTCGCGAAAAATCGTATACTCAACATGGGGATAAAGAGGGCCACCCCAGGCACATGTTTGCCACCCTCGCCTTCGGCTCGGGTGGCAATTTACACATGCTCTGGACTGTCCAACTCTTTACCTCCCTTGTTGTGTAATATACTATTTTAAAAGTATTCGCATAGAAATGCGTCATTTTTGAAAACTTTTTTCGGCTCTGTGTGCATTTGCGTGTATGTGTGTGTGTGCGCGTGCGTTCGTGCGTCCGTGCGTGTGGGTGTGTGACGTGCATTTAAGCGGTTTTGATTGGACGAACCTTGCTCTAGGTTTTTATGAAGATTTTCGAGTCCACAATCTATATCTTCAATTTATTGATTTACTATTGTTTTATCGGCAGAAGATTTTGAATTATTCATTTTTTCTCTTTTTGTTATACGATAGAATTAATATTTTTCCTTTTCATATCTCAATCATGTGATGCGTCGGGGTAAGGCTAGGGGGCCCTTCTCTCCCCGCGGTGGCACCGCGCTCACCGCACCTCCTCGCGCCGTCTACAAACTCGGTGTTTTGTTTACGTTTTCGCTTACTTCTTTCCCAAATGCCAAATAAGCGATCAAGCTTACTGCGTTTTTATTCTTTGATTATTTTTCTATTCAAATAAAGGTTTTTTAACTTTATTTCTGCTGCCATTTTTTATGTAAGAGAATGTTTTTTTTTTCTTATTTGTTTTTTTTTGTCAGAAAATAGGTGGTGTATACACATTGGTTCTTGAGAAAGAAATTATTTTCGAAAAAAATATTTTCGTTTTGCACGATAACAGAAGGAATTATTCAAATTAACCGATATTCATAACACTTTACATAAGTACACTGAGAAAATAGTATATTACGCACCTAGGGAAGAAAAAAAATTCTTGACCGTGGTGCGTATAGGATATGGCGAAAAAGGCGTTAGTACGAACTTTAATATGTTAATAATAAATATATTCATAATTGAAACGACTATAAATATTATACTAACTGAATTATTGCACGTTGAACGAAATTTTTAGTAAATTTTACTATATTTATTTAGTGTAATATAATATTATTTTTTATAGTACTATTATGTGAAAATATACTATATCTGTTTCTTAGTGTCAAGGTTCATAAATAATCGGTCATAAGATCCGATATACTGGAGATTAAATATATTTTTTCTGATCGAATGATAACAGGAATAATAATGAACTCGTTTACATTCACTGTTAATGAGTTTGCTTTAATTTGTGTTCGATTGGAAAATACTTTACAATAAATATTTTCTATACAAATTTTTGTCTCACCAATAGGGGAGAGCTGTGGATAATGAGTACTTTTGAGGCATTATGAACATTTATCTTTCAGAAAAAAAATTGGTTTTTGTTTAAAAAAAACCAAGTTGCTAATGAAATATTGAATACCTTGAGATTCACCAGGTGAAAACTCAATTTATAATATAATATAGAAATTCACAGCAATAAATTAATATTTTGCGTTTTGATAAATCGTATAGTGTTCATTTTACCTCTCTCATAGTGCCCAATTTTCCTCCAAAAGTTCCTATTTTTAAAAGCTTATAAATTATTTAATATGCCATCAATTAAAAAAACAAACAAAAGGACACGACACAGGAAGGCTTAAAATTTCCATTAGAACACAGTCAAATGACAGGGATCCTTTTGCGCGTGCTACGATATAAGGTGTTAAAAAAAACCTTAAAACCTCTATAAAACTTCTTTAAAATCTCTTTTAAACTCTTTAAAATCGATTTTGAACGTGCTTCTTTGTATCATTTTCGTTTTCGGTAGGCATTTTTATTGGGGTTAAAAAAAACTAGAATTTTCTGTGCTGTAGTTTTTTTTTTCATATTTCAAGTGTTCATATATACATCGTGTCGATCATGCCCTGCTCTCCCCTAATAACTTTAATGGAGTTATCACTTGAAGTTTGAGAAAAGTAAATGCCGATCAATTAGTAGGTGTTGTTTAATTAGGTTAGATGTATAGATATATTATAGAGTCCCTTTCACCAATGCATTGATGGGATCTTTATATTGCCCTCTACTACTTTCTGAGTTTTTCAGCTTACATCATTACATCGTTAATAGTATATTGTGTACCAAAGGCGTAAAGTGGGCCTTTTTAGATCGAGTGTGGAGTTTGTAGTACGAGCTGTAGACGAGTATTGCAACCACACAAAGGCCTACACGCAAAGAAAAATGGGTTGGAAATATTCTCATTTTGGGAGTTATAAACGAATAAGGAATTAAGAGTAATGATAGCCTATTGATAAGAGTAATTGTTTACTAAAATTAAGAGCGTTCTACTCGCAGTTATCCAGTTGTAAAAGTTTTCTATATTTGGAAGTGAATAATCCATTTTTCGGGATACATTATATCCTGGAATCGTGAGAGTGAATCGCTTCCATTTTTAAGAGTGTTTCGCTCCTAAGCGTTATAGTACGCTGCCACTCTCAAAACGCGCGTACTGATCCGTCTTACGTATCCTCCCAAGTCTAGGATACCGTCACTACTAAACTCGTGCTGTCAGCTTATCTGTCAGAAAAAGCCAACAATAAATGGGAGATTTGAACTACCTTGATTCGGAAGATTTTATTCCAATATCTTCGACTAGGAATTCTCCTTCAGTAGGAGTGAATTACTCCTATCTTTGGAAACTTTACATCTCAGGTTTGGGATAAAACGACTTCAGTAACTCGTGGGAGGATTTCCAACCTATTTTTCATTGCATGCACTTAGCCCTTGGTGCACACCATATTTTTTATGATACAGGGTTGGATTTTCGTGGTTTTGTACTTGTAACGCGAGACTATACATTAACAAATTTCCGGTACATCAACCAAAGACCTATATTGAAATTTGCGCCCGCTACGGAACTTTACGCCCGCTCTGGCACTTTTATGCCCGCTCCGGCACTTTTACGCCCGCTGCGCGATTTTTATACCCGCTGGTCTAAAAACGGTTAATTCAGGCCCTTTGTTTAGGTTTAAAAAACGCGAAAATCATACATGTGTTATAAGAAAAAATTGAATACGTCCATTCCAAACTACACTTATACCACTAGTATAATCATGTTTCTTGCATTTCAAGTCTATATAATAAGTTCAATTTCAACGATATCACATCATACGATATATAGAGCTACATATTGAATCTCACTAAAGATTTTCCGATCGTGCACTTATTGTACGTCCCCGCCTACAAAATAACGATCGCACACGATAGCTAGGCGCGCTCGCTCGCAGTTGAATCGTAATATAGGTAGCCTCGCCTAGATAAAACGCGCTAATCTCTCGGCTAGCCAAGCGTGGGCGCGATAGATAGATAGTCAAATAAAGCACTTCTTGATCCCACTTCGTGATCAGTAACATAAGTATATATTTATATACATAAGTTGAGGCGTTGGGGGCACCTCTAGCGAATCCCGCAAGGGTCTGCCAAAGAAATTGGCGCGCGATTTCGGGCTACTGGCGGATTTTCACGTAACATTACGGACATCAGGTGCCGATCGTGCACCAGGAGCCGCTCGGAGAATTTACAATTATTTGTTGATGCGCCGATCGCCTTATTTTTAACTCGCGCGAAAAGTTTGGATATTTCCGATCCTCATTGAGCAACGAGCGATCATTGGCTTTGCTCTCTCGGCTTTGGCAGACTTATATGAGTAACGCTTTGTTTTTAAACCGCGCGCGCGACCCAAATAAACGACTTTTTCTAATTATATAAAATCTCATCCGCTCCCGCCCGATCGAATACAGCCCGCTCGTCCAATTTTCAGCATTCATTCTTATTTCGCACGAGCTCCGATGACGAGGAGAAACTATTCTCTCAGTTTGTTGTCTTTTGCGATCTGCTGATAACCGCCCGATTCACTATATATAAACGAGGGAGATGATGACGCGGCTCGTGAGAAATCGGGCGCACGAGAAGAAAAGAAAAAAAAAGTTTTCACGACCGAGCTAGACAGTCGGGCGGAGCGTTAAAGAGCGCTTTGATGACATTGGAAAAGCCCGACTGTCTGGGACGAGGTATCGATATATAGCCTCTTTCGAAATTCTGTCGCGCGCACGTTTCGCGCGACGTCACGTACATGTACGCGGCTGGAATTTAGAGAGCGTCGGTGCAGATAAGGGAGCGCGATGCTGAAGCAGAGCAGACGAAAAATCCTGCGCCTCGAGAGAATTATCTTATGTAAGCGGCTGCACTCATCCTTATCGCTCGCCTCGATCTTGGCCGCGCGCGCTGTATAAGTACGCCCGACAATAATTACCGATCACGCGGACGGACGAGCGGCGATTTTCAGGTATTCGGAAATCCGATGGATAACGATCGCCACGTGTCAGCTGTCAGCGAAGTCATTGACGTCAAATGCGCTTCTATTCTTTCTCTCTGTTTGCATTCGCGAGTGACGCGCGCGCGCGCTGACTTTTCCCCCCGAGTGGCGGGCGCGCTATTTTTAAATGAGCGCGCGACAAGTTGGGAGCGCAGAGCTCGAGACTCACCCCATCGCTTCTTGGTGTGGCCGAGAACCTTGCCGTCGGCGGGGTTGTAGAGCGCGTCAGTGAAGGTCCGCCACTTGCTCCTCGTGTCGGGCTGGCGCATGTAGTCGTCGAACTCGTAGGTCCCATTGCCGGTCTTCTTCGCGCGCACGCTCATCTTGGATTAACCGGCGCGGTCGGCTCCCCTTGGAAACTCGGGCACTGTATGTGCAGGGGCACTCGCGCTGCTTGCTCGCGGTATCGGTATACGAGTGTACAAGTATATAAGTACCTCTCCCTCTGTCGGTCTCTCGACGCGCGCGGAGCGAAGTATCGTCGGCGGATGCCGAGCGCGCACTGTTTCCCCGTCCGTGCGTCTTGTCGCAGGCCCGCTTGCGACGAGCAAAGCCGAGTGACTACTCTGCTCTATCGAGAGAGAGAGCGAGAGTATAGCTATAGCCGTACGCGAGCGCGCGCCTATCTCTGTGTGCGTGCGGCACATGTGTATATACGTATACATATATGACAGTGCGTGATGGCCCGGCGAGCGCGCGCGTACAAAAACGAAAGCACGGAGTGCGCGGCTCGGGCGACGTTGCCGTGGCGCGCGAGCGCCGATCGGCGCATCCAACATTTATTGGCCGCCCGGGATGTGTACACAAATATATATGGCAGGAATATCACACCGATCTTGCGTCTGCAGCGTATATACTTCGGTAAAAATGTACACAAATCGCGAGGCGCCCTACTGCGCGCGAAAAGCTAAGAATAACGCGCGTACGCGATAGAAGGAAGGCGCCAGCGAACGGTAATCGATAGCGATTTTCTTGGTTGATTGTAAAATTGATAATTTGGACTATTAAACGCGGTGGTGTCTAATTTTTCCTACAATCGCTGTTGCGTATTTATAAATAAACGTATAATACATCCATATTTTATGTAAGAAAATTGTATTTTATCTTTGCTTATAATAAGAGTTTTATATAAGTTGAATACTGCCGTTTATTTTAATAACTTATCAAATTATTAAATATTGTAAGAAAAACTTGAGACGATTAAAGTTAAATATAATTCATTTTTTACTACCAGGAATAGAAGTAATAATGAAATCTCAGTGCTTGGGAGTTTTAATTTTGAAATATTTTTGCAAAAAAAGTAGAAATTTTGTAAAAAGAAAATACGATTAACTTTAACAGTTAAGTTTTACTTTCAATATGGTCATTAAAAAAAAACTTAATTAATTTAATTTCTCTATATTTCTTATACAAAAACATAAATGTTAATATTTTATACAACTGTACTTCTTAAACAATAAGTTATAATAAATTTATTTATAGAATGCGAAATATTTTCATATTTTTAACATTATTCATTTTTCCGTCATGTATTAGGGAAAAGATTTTTATAAAAAAATACGCATATGATTCTTTCCAGTTAAAGTACGGTATCACTTTTACTATTTGTCGGCTTACGCGTGAAACTCTTTCGAGTAATATATACTGGCGAACCGCAGAGTGTACAGAATTTATATACGCTTGATAATATGTTACTGTAAATACATCCTGTGATAAATGGTATTGTAAAAAGTATTTTTGTTCATCAGTATACATTCAAATGTATCAAGACTAAAACACATTTTATAAATTAAGAACAATATATGAACTTCCAAATTATTGTCAAAAATGCACAGTTACTGCTTTTCTAATGGAAAATTTTCATAAATTGGTTAAGCTATACTTTTCTTTTTATATATATATATATATATATATCATAGTACAGTAATTATTTACTTTTCATTTAAAAAGGAGAGCCAAATATTAAATGATAACTTTTAGAAGTACCATTAGTTTATTTTAATTTTACATCTATGATTTTGGTTTGATGAATGATTGGATATGCAGTAATTAATATAGAAAACAAAGGTACTTAATATCAAATAACGACTTATATATCTTTTCAGATGAGTAGTACGGGTCATTATCACCTCGTCTGAAAGAGTATACAGATTCAATCCGGAATAATCCAGCTACGATGAATATATTTGAATTTCAATATAAGTCTGCACGCGACATATGAAAAAAATCACAGGTATATCCTCCGTATCTTAGCTCTGTATCGGTTGCTCTCGCAGACATCATGGCAACACTGCGCGCTCTTTCCGGTTACTCCATTATACTTTTTTCTTCTTCTTTTGGAATACAAGCCACAGTGGGGTTAGCTCTGTTACTGCAAACTTCATCTTCAAACGATCTTCACGGTATACTTCAGAGCATACTATGTGATAAAATGTCTTGTAAGACCATAGATAAAGTATTTCAATTCCGATTTTTACGCAGCTGTATTCACTAAATTATAACAAGGCGAAAATCAGCAGATCTTCTTTAAATATAATTTTGTGTACGGATAAACAAATATTTTTGAAAATATTGCAGATCTTGCATATACCATGCACAGAAAAGAAAGATTAAACAATTGTATACATCTAACATTGTTAGTCTTCTAAAGTTAACAAACGAATTTTTTAAAATAATTTTTCCAAGTGGCAGAATCAATGAAATTGTTCTTATTTGAAAATTGAAATAAAATTAAAGTCGACTGTTCCAGTTATCAATCAATGCTTTTCAGAATCCAGTGACTAACCAAAATCGACACATACGCAGAATTAAAATAACAGCATGTAATTTGGCTGGGTTTTTCTTTTCGATTTCGAAATAGATATAAAGTTTCTCGGCAGCAAGCGAATTGGAAAGATGTTTACAGTACGCTAATGAATTCCCGATGGCCGAGGAAAGTTTTTCAAACGGTCCTTAGGCGTCGGCACGGCCCGCCGCAAATCCGCCTGGCCGTGGCTCAGTTTACGCAGCCAGTCCTGCAGACTATATCACGACTGCTCGGCACTCGGCCGGCCCCATAATACCTGTTTGCTGCCCTCCTCGCGGGGCTGTCTCTTCCCAATAGACGCACACACGTGCGTACATCTGCGTGTATCGGTGCGAGGCCGATCGCGCTCGTTCACATACATCAGCTGCCGTTGACGTCATCGCGCGGCCAGCGATAGGCGCTAGCGATACGAGAGAAAAGCCCTCCCGCAGATAGTGGATACGACGCGGTGACGATTGGGAATCGCCTACCTTCTCGCTCAGGCTCGCCCCGGCATTTTTATTGCTATATTCTCGTCGTCCTTATTACTCCTATTATAATACTCGGTAATGGTCTTTTTTTTCAGCTTTCACCGGCTATCCGGATTACACCGGGCCGCGCGGCCATCGCCACTGATACTGCCTATATGTCGTGGTAAGCGACAATGCCTGCTGGATCAGGTAACTGAATATGAGCTTACAAAAACAAATACCTTTCCGCAACTATTTTTTTTCTCTCTATCTCGTGCGCGAGATTATTCATCTCGGAATTCATACTGAGAATTTATAATCAGGTACAGACGCAATATCGTAAGGTTGTATGTATACAGGCGATTGTACTGATGCTTTAACATGACGGTTCTGATATACATTATGCAGAATTCTAAAAAAAATCAACAACCTTCTTCTCATTCTTTTATAGATAATATTTTATTACCTATAGTAAGACCAGAAAAACACATGAAAACAGTTTTGAAATATTACTTTCATGAACATCATTTTTTCTTCTGGAAATTTAACAAGGGAAAAGCAGTCACTGATGACTCACCAATATCAAACTTCCAAGGGCGCGAGCACATTTTGCAAAATATAAAACTTAAATAAACTATATAAGAATTGTTCAAAACGCAATTTCCTGTGCTAAGTTACCAGCATTTGCAACAAAAACATTAAATCCTTATAAGTTATATGAATTTTTGTAACGATTCTTGCTTTAATTAAAGTTCTTTTTTCTACTTTAATTTTTATGAATTCCAAAATATGTTCGCGCCTTTAGGAATTTAATATTGACAAATAGCAGAGGCTTTTCGTCCATTTTCCCATGTTAATTTTCTAGAAGAAAAAATTATGTGCGGTTAAACCAGTATTTCAAGACAAGTTTTTGTGAGGTTTTCTAGTCTATTATATTACCTATAAAAGAAGAGAAACATTTCTTCAGTGAAGTGCCTCCAAATTTTTTTTATAATTTGAAACGCGTAAACGTGCATTTCTTGTAGAATAAATACATATGAATCACTTTGTTCATTTATATCTATATGAAACTTAATTTCATATAAACATGAATGAAAAAGTGATTCACATTCTCAAAATTATCGAAAATTCGGGTTCAGAAATTATTTATGTATTATAGACTCCAGAATTATTTTTTTTTCTTAATATGATTTTAGCAGCAAACTATTTCAACGGTATATTGGAAAATAGATAATTATGATTTTATTACATTCATAAATTCAAAGAAAAATACACATTTATAACTAAATTAACGTTTTTGAAGGAGATGTAAAAATCATTTTAACCCATTAATTTAGATAACCGGAAACAACAGTTAATTTTAACGAAATAATACTTAAAAGTTTTCTAAGAAAAAATGATTCAGTGACTTATTTTCATTGTTCAGTTTATTGGCTCACCAAATATATAATTCGCTTGACTGGCAATCAGCCAAAGCATTTGCGGTTTTATACGATTTGTCTAAAATGATAACTGATCTTATTTAACAAATCAATTTATGAATAGAGTATTTACTATCTTATGAATAAATTTCTCGAATATTATTCAACAAAATCACGTCAGTTCAGCGCTCTAAGCCATTAAGAAAAGAATAATTTAGAATTTCTCAGATTGATTTTATACGTCCATTAAATTAGATACCAACAATTAGATGCAATGATATAGTAACTCCTAAAAATTAAAATGGTCACTATAATTATTATACATCTTTGGAGTATGAGATATTTTGAGTTAGCGATAAAGAAATGAAAAAGGTACTGCTTATTAGGTGATGTGTTAAAAAGGGACCTATTTCGTTAAAGCGCGTTGATAAAGAAGCTATTCCTTTAAGTAAAAATCTTTAGAACTGTCAACTTAAATTTCCATAAAAATAATAAGCGTGTTGAATATAGCACCTTCTCGGGTACATAACTCAAAATATATAGCTTCCGACAAAATGTTATTAACTTAAATTTTCTTTCGCTTAGTGAAATAACTATACTTTTTCCTTGAACCCGAGGACATGTCAATAATAATTCACACTCACAATTTGTAGTAATAGATGTTTTATTAAATCTAACAGCGGTTTTAGAATAGAAAAAGCAAAAGTTGCTCGGTCAAAATTTCTTAGTGTCAATTATATAAAGTAGAAAGGAGATATCTTCCCGCGCACACATGTGTAGCATTTGGAGCGGCTAAAGCACGCGTTTACGTATACATGCGAGACGAAAAAGTGTATAGCATAAGACAGGCGAATGAAAAATGTACACGCGTCTGTGTAAGTGTGAAAAAAGGAACTCGTTCTTATTCCGACCGCAGTTGGCCGAGGCTGGAATAACTCCCGTTACCCTTATCCTTGGCGAGCGGCTCGTGCGCGGAGACATCGTCTCCGGAGCGAGCTGCCGCTCGGTCCATTTGCGTTGCGCAACGCGCGCGGTTTTGCGCAACGCGATACTGTTGTCACCTTGGACTGGTATATAGCTGGAGCCCGCTCCGCATGATGTATATGGATTACCGAATTGGAAAAACACGCGTCTTTCTTTACGATCGCCAACACAATGAGTGAGATTTTTCGAGCGTTTTCACTGCCGGCTGTACCTCAACTCTAGCGGACATGTTATAATGAGAAAAATACATTTTTACCTCTCTGTCTTACAACTTGCAGTTTCCTTTCCCATATTTATCTCCCGCAGCTGTGCAATAAATTACCTTTAATTATATCCTTTGTGAAACTAAATAGTACATTTACAGCTAAAAATTTCAATAATAAATTACTTTTAACATTCATTTTAACATCTTATTCAAAAAGTGCTTCAAGTCTCTCTTTTGCTAAACACTCAACTACCACCATGAACCGCGTAAGAGGTAAATATAAGTATAAATGTAGTTTTTTATTTTAGTGACAAAATGTTAAAAACTCAAATTTGACCTATTACGCGTTGCTATTTAATTTGAGAATTATAATGTCGTTTTTTCAAATTAGGCTCCTTAGCTTTGTCCCGCTTGCTTGCCCGACTGGCCCACGCCGATTCGTATTCTTTTAGGGCTTCTCGGCTTCTCCTAATCTGGGAAACTACCCAGACGGTGCAATAAAAAAGACTAACGCTGCTGCTGGGCGCTTGGATCCTACTGGGAAGCGGAGACGCCCATGTTTTGACCATCTGTGTCAGTCCTTTGAGTTGGTTGGTACGCGCTTTCAACAGGCCGTCATTCAAAATTATTATTTCCAATCTACCAAAGGGCATGGTAGTGCCCTACTTGGTAAGTAAATAATTTTGCTTTAGAGCAATTAAAAGAACGTGTTTCTAGTTTTGAAAAATATCTACAGAGATTATAAATTCGTGAATACATCGATAACAACTTTATAATAAATATTTTATTCTTTTATAAATAAATACATTTTCTTTCAAACAAGAACAAGAAAATTATTCTGTACATAATATTGTAGTTAATAATTATGCTTGATTATGATACTTATCAACTTAAATATGTTTCTTAAGTCTTATTTGGAGTTTTGACTAGTACTCGGAAGTTCAAATTGTGACGATTTTCGTTGTCAATGTTTCGTGCCCAGGTCTTGCATTCAATAGTTATCAGTTCATCAACTGCAATATTAAGATTAAATCGATGTATTTTCTTTTACTCAAAATTTACGAATATTATTATAATTAAATTATAAATAATAGCCTTTTTTTAAATACCAAATGCTAAGATTGCTACATAATAATTATTTTCCAATGATGACTTAAACACTATAAGAAGTAATTTTAAAGACTAATATATTTTAGTCACATAAAACGATCGTTAAATAGATTGCAGCTCTATAACTCCTATATTCAGAATAAAATCATGGTATCTAATTTTTTGATAAAAAAAAAAGTAAAAACTATATTGAAACAAAACTTGCTACTAAAATGTGGAATACTGTGTACCACTGTACCGAATTGTATCTGCACATTTTTTCTTAGCGTCATGATTCTTTAATGTTGAACCTGCTGTCAACACAATGCTACGTAAATTATCTTGAGTCAATAAATGAAAAATGTTGAATTGTCAGAGCTCATATAGATTATAGGAACGAAATATTTCTACTCAGAATAAGTATAAGATCTATTGATTCAGGTGTATAGTTCAAGCTTATTTATCTACTAAGGCTTAATCGATTTTCTTACTTTAAGCATTACTTTTATTTGACTATCAAATTGTGTTAGATACAGCTGAAAAATTAAATTAAAATACCCAGTTTCGTTACGTTAAAAAGAAAAGTATGACACCACATAGTTGTTTCTCATTTTTTTTAAAACGACTTTGACACTGTCTTTTTTATTACTCTTATGATTGTAGACACAACAAAAAATGATGTGTAATTAGATATTTGAAATATGAGTCTTTCCCTACTCAGTGTACTTATGTCACGTAAAGAACTTTTTACTTTACGTGAAAGTAAGAATGACATTGAAATACATCCAGATTACTGTAATTTTGCGACTTTTTGGTGAAAAAAAAAATGATTGCTATCAAATGAAGCTGGCGAATTCACGTTTATATAGCCAATCCATCAAAAGTACATTAGATTGCTATTTTAAGATAATTTCAAGCCAGCTCTTATCAGCAGCACAATCTTGTGCAATTAAGCGCGATTAGATGTAGAATGAGCATCGAAGCAGATTTAGATATGCCTGTATTCGAATAAACATAAGGTAATAGTAACCTGTCAGATTCTTGAAACGCAGAGCGACAATGGGCGGCAAATAGTCGGACTGTCCGGAGTACGGGAAGTATTGGACGGGAAAGCCAGGTTTCGGCAGGTACTCGATCTCGCCCACCCTCTCGGCGTCGTTCTCGGTTTTGCCCTCGCACGATAGCCACACGTGGAACTGGACGCACATACACATACGCAAGGTTATATGCGAGCACACCAATATAATCACAATCAACGATAATTTGAGTATCGCTAATCCATATACAGGTGGGAGGAGCCCCGGCGTATGGCCGCGTGCCTATGTACATATACGGAAAATCGATGAGCCTGGCAGGACATCGACCCTCCGATATATAATATACATGGGGGCATGAATTAACGATATGCGCGACATCGTCGTGTGCCGATGTGTCTTAATCTACCAAAGTTATCGACGAGCGGTGCGAGTTACTTAAATCGAGTCAGAGGCCCTTTGTCATTAATCATTTACACAACCGAGTCTCAAATGTATGTAAGGATTCGCACAATAACAATTTTATTACAGCACTATACCTGTATGCTTTCAATTAAAGTAGGCTTTAGTATTTTTTCCATTAAAACAAAAGTATTACCAAAGGAGGCTATTTACTTTACGGTATAATATTAATATTTTTGGTTGTTCATTAGAAAGTTTGTTATTAGAAATGCGATATGATAAATTTAATGAAATTTATAGTAACGTCAAAATTAATTATCTTTCAAGTTGTCAAATGTATTTATATAACGTATTATGGACAACAAAAAAGGATTGCAAGCATTATTTAATAATAATAAAAATCATTAAATATTTTATTAATTTAAATTATTACTTATGTCGACTGTAGTATACCGATGGAAAAATTCTTATCAATAAATATTTTATTGCAATAATATTCTAATATTCTAACCGTTTTAAGTTATCGTAAAAACTAATTAGTCTTGAAGGTTTAAAAGGTAGTAAAAAAAGTCTTTACTTCACTAATAACCTTATTGGTCATAAAAGTTACATAGTCTGTAAGTTACTTTTTCTGAAGTCTTAATGATTTTCTGCAGCCAGTTGGGTATCTCTTCAGGTAGGTATGATGCCTGGCTGTAAAAAATGGGCGTCCATCCAAATCTCTGTCAATAAAAACGATTATTGATAATATGCGCACTCAAGCGTAAAAGCACTATTTTTAAATCGCATAAATTCGTGCAGTGAAACCTTGTTGAACTTGATGTATATGCAGGGCTGAGGCGTTCCAACTTCGGTGTATCCGAACGGTGACTTTGAACACTGGCCCAAAGTACCGACGTCAAAAAAGCAGGATTTGTTGGTATACTTCTCGTTTAACATCGAGTCGTTGCAGTCCAGCTCGTATTTAGATTTGTCCTTTTTATATTCTAGCAAAACGACAATATATAAATATTTGAGATTTAGATATTGTGTGCTGTGTAATTAATTGTACCTGCTAAAACCTCCTCTATCGCATCCACGTATCTTTTCTTTTTCCCGTAATCCTTGGACTCATCAAGCATAACCATCGGGGGTTTAGCATTTGGTATAATATTCGGCTTTACTACGATCCCTTTTAGTATAATAACAAATTAATTACGCAAGTAAAATATTTTATTGTTAGCATATATAATCATTGTTTAACTATATTATACAAGTTTATTTGAAATAACATTTCTACTATATCCAAAATTGGCTACTATATATACATTACAATCATTACCAAGTCACATCTAGTAAAAGATATGAGGAAATCCACAATCGCGCTCATTTTTGGTAATTTTTCACGAGTTTATTCGTACATTTTATAGCCTAAAGAACGATAAAAAATGTTTTTCAGTGATGTGTCTTGAAATTTTTTTTTTAATGTTTTGAACCCTTTAAGTGTGGACAAATTGTGGATTTCCTCATATATGAGAATGAAAGTTATTCTAAAAGAATGTTGTTCAAATGAATCAGGTAAAAAAGAATATATGTAGGGAACGAGGAAAATGTGTTCTGTTATCGCACTGGCGGAATCAGATTTTACTACTCGGAGGTAGTTTTTAAAATTGCTTCTTAAAACCTATTACATGTTATGTAAGAGATTAATTTTGGAATTTGTGCGATAAGTCTTGGATATAATTTTAAGATATTAAAAAGAATGTAAATGATTGTTAATTTCATTTATAATAAGGATATTTCTATTATAAAAATTAAATTTGCTATCAAGATGATTAACCTGGCCCATGAAGGTTTAAAGATGACAAGCCAAACATTGATCTCCGATTCGGATAATCCAACCACACTCGTGTGGCAACTCTATTGAACTCGAAAAATGGCTTATCAAAAGCCGTTACATACTTGTAAGTTATGTACATTTGAACTCCAGAAAAAGTAAATAGCACTGAGAAGAAACACAGGTAGTAAATTCCGACATTGCCTGTAAACAAAGAAACCTTTTTACAATGCTTCTTCTATAGGAACGAGTTTGTCGAAGCGTAAATGACTGCCGCCGATGCTACAAATTAAGGATTTCGAGGCGCAGTAAAACCACAAATAGTCGTTAAACGCTTCGTTAACGCGCTCGCAAAATAGAGATGGTTTATCATTTTATTATTGTCAATTGCTTCTTCTTTGTTAATAACTATAATAGCTGAATTTATGAGTTTATGCTTTGATTGTTTAGTAATTGCTAGATACTAATTTAGGGCAATTAAAGCAGTGTTTCTTTTAGGCAGATATTCAAGATATTATTGCAGATTATGATTTTAGGTATTTACGCCATTCTGCAGCAGTTCTGTCAAAGAAAGCTCGTCGATTAGGATCCCAAACAAATCGTTTGAAATTGCCGAACGGGCCAAGATCTGGTACTGGTTTTCTTGACTGATAATACTCAGCATCGTGTTTGATAGTCATAGTTTAAGTAAACTCATTGAAGCGCAATACGTTAATAACCTAAGAGTAATCATTTATTCTTTTTCACTATAAGTCGAAACGCCGGAAGCTAGCAATCCATATTTTGTAAACAGTGAATATGTATACAGTAATTATTCGTACCTTACTTCAAATTATAAAAATTTAGACATATTTTTGCGATCAAACAAGCGAGCAAACAATCCTTAACAAAATAATTAGTATTCGTTCATTTTCAGCTTTTCAGTCTGTAAAAAGTGTATATCAAGTAGGTACTGCTAGCTATTTCAACGATTGCATAATTTCTACAATTCAAGTTTACTACGCATAGTTCAAAATCATATTTTAATCTAATCGGAAATTTCAATCTTGAAAAAATGCATAGTTTAACTGTTATAGTCTGAAAAATATTATTTTAAGATCAGAAAGTTGATCTTGATTATGATTGCATTCTTATCGTCAGTCGATTAGAAATTTTTTAAGATTAGATTTTTACTCGTTAGATACCGCCACCTACAAGACATTTACTCTAGTAAAGACATTCAGGTAACTAAATGAGCGACATTTGACAGCTCACGTTTTGTCGTCTATAAAGAGTGAGTTAATTTTTTTTAAGTATTTTTTATTTAAGAAAATCATATTATTGATTGTATTATTTATATAAAATATATTGTAGTCTAAATAAAGTAGGCGAATTTCCATAAAAATATAATCATAAATTCATTATCAATAATTTGTTTAGCTGTAATTAGAACGGATTCTTATACTCTTTAATATTAATAAATTGTTTTACATTAATTTATATAATTTCATCGATTATAAATAACACTTTTTAGTAACTCAATTTTTAAATTAGTCTATAGAATATTTTGACAAATAACTAAAATAAAATCAATAAACCATGTACGTGAAAAGAATAGTCAGCTTGGTCGTGGTGTTTTGAAAGGTAATGGGAAAACTATTCTAAAGCCAAATTCAAAGTTGGCGCCTCGCAATCCGCGCACGCGTCATGCTCGTACTTACCTACATACACAGCAAAAGAAGGTAACAGGAGCCGCTCTCGACGCCATTTCCGCTCCAGAGGTCCAATTCTCACATACATACTCACCCACACACGCTTGGCACACGTAACTATGTAGCTACATGTTCTCCCTTAATTCGCACGCGTGTGTCTACACCCACGCGCCGCCGGACTCCGCGCGAAAATTCACATAAGCGCGCGATCTTTTTCGCGGATCAACACACGGACAGTAGCGTAACGAATCACTTCGTTCATCCCGAACAGCGACGGTTACAAGTTTGAAATATGCCCCCATAAAAATATATCGTGAAACAATTTTTTTGTTTTATCATTTAGAACTTACAAATAAAATTATGCGAGAAAAAATATGTTTAATGCCATTAAGATTTGCCTTAACTTATAATTCAATTACAATAAACTGGGCCATGGTTCTCAATGGGTCAAGGAAGTCATTTATTCACAAAGAATGTAAAACGGTTTTGGTTTTAATGACGTTATTGTGTTTTGATAAGCCTTACTTATAACTACATAAATAGCAGGGAAGCATATTTATAAAATTTTAGTTACATAAAGGCAGTCGTATAACTCTTTTACTAAATTAATATTAGAATTTTCACTTAAGTACTAAAAATCTATATTAAATGCTGACGTCATAATGCTTCATAGATAATACCATGTATTTTAGTTTACATATTAAATAGATATATTGTATATCTATAATTAATTTATATTATACTTAAATACATTACACTTAGACTTTAAAAATGAAAACGAAATTAATAATGGAAGAATTGGGAAAGAATTGAGATCGTCCTCACACTATTAAACATTTTGTTGAACCAGTTAAATAATTATTTATATAGGTACAAGTGAATTTAAGATCGAAGAGAGGCTCAATTCACCTCTATCGTGGTTATATAGGAAAGGCTATGCTGATATTATTTATTATACGTCAATCACTGTTACATACGATGAAATTGCAAATAAAACTAATTTTATCTCGTATATAAAAAAGATTTTTAATCGACTGTTTTTTATGTTTGTACATGCGGAAACAATATTATTTATTACAACAGTTACTTTTGACCTTAATGTATACAAATGAATTTTGGAAAAAGGGAGCTAAAACAGGCAATCGAATATACACTGGTTCAGGTTTTTGGCCTCGGGACAACAAGCGTAATATACCATAGGAAAAAGCAATAATTCACCGTTAATGCTTAGAAGTTGGGGCTCGTAAAGGACAATGGGACAATACACGAAGGGCAGTCCGCGTTTATATAGGATTCATTAGGAAGTCAAGCTTCTTTCTACCCGGTAGGACTTCGTATCAGTTCAGGGATATTAAATGCTTAATGAAATCTGCATTGTAATTGAAGTTGTAAAATAATTAAAACAGGTGATAACACGCAATGCCAGAGTTTACTGCAGTGAAGCTCTATTTTAATTCTTGAGTCATATAAACGTGACTGTAATACGCAAAACATAATATAATCACGAGTTTGGCTTTATTCTTATTGATTCTAAAGGAGACTAAATTTCATTAGATCATTTTTTTACTTCATTTTGCTCTTTTAATACATTGAATTATTTAAGTTTATTTTTAATTAGATTAGTTCTTTCATTCGTAAAATTAGTAAAGTACTGATGAATTTTAATCGCGTGTGTACTCAGCATTATGAATTAAAGGAGCAGTATTTATTTTTCAATAAATGTCACATGGTTATGCATTATGAAGTTCGATGTTTTCATAGCGGTAAGTAATGATTGGGCAGTAAAAGCACTATAATAGGTGTATCCGAGAAAATAAAAAAGCGCAAGTACGATATCGCGTGAGAGCATGTAAAGTCCATAAAGAGCGTTACTCGCGGGGTGCCCTCGGCAAGTCGGCACGGCGCTACGCCTCTGTCGGCGATGTGCGCGCACACAGCTGCGTAAGTAGGTACGCGGACATTTTCGCGCTCACACGCGTCTAAATATACGTAGTACGTACATGGCGTGGGTGTGCATATATACGTGTATATACAGAGCATGTCCAGACAGAGAGAGAGGAGAGCGCTTCGCGTGTGCATCGCCGGGGAGCGAGAGAGCATAATGCCCGGCGCGCTGACGAGCGATGAGCAGAAACGGAGCAAGCGTATAAGAGCGGATTATATCCGTCATCGTCGTCGTGTGTGCAGCCGACGCCGCACCGCCGCACCAGCAGCAACCGCCGCCGAGCTTTTTGCACTCGAAACTGCATGCGCTTATATATACTTATATATATACGCGCGCCTCGAGCACGCGATAAACGCTCGCTGATACTCGCTCATCTCAGGCTGCTTCTAAAATTGTGCACAGGACGTGCTGGAGGTGGGAGTCTTGCCTGACTCTGTCTATAAGTAGATTTTAATGAGAAAAATTATTGACATATTTAGACGGCATCGATCGGAATCTTGGCTCGAATAGATCATCTTATGGATGTCTTGGGAAGCTTACTAGAATTAAAAGGCTCTATTCAATATTAATCATTTGATATATAACATGAAAAGCATAATCACATTTACGCATATGCAGATGATCAGCATACATTTTACTTTGGTTTAAATTATAAAATTATTCGAGAATAAAAACAAAAACAAGATTTTTAATCTCTTTAAAGACATGATGCTATAAAATAGTTTTTGTAAAGATTTTTCATTTTTACTGATTTTGAGCTCAAAAAATTTCAACTATTCAATCTGTAATTACAATTTTTCGTGATGGGATTTTAGTACACTGTTGAAGCATGTAACAGTCATTTATTTGTGATATAATAAAATACTCACCAAAGGATTGAACACACTGTTCAATGAAACTTAATTAAAAATTTATACAAAACAGTGCTATTGATTAATCAATCAGTACAAAAAAGATTTCCGTGTACCTAATAGGTATAAAATACGGAGTAAAATAACTATTATTAACTGTCCGAAAAACAAGGCGTAATAGTTACATTATGTAACAAGGGAGTAAAGTCGTAGATTATTCCCCCGGGTGAGCTGACTGGCAACGATCGACTTTACTCCCATGTTACATACAGTACTTTATTCCTAGCTCCACCCTCCACTGTGGCGACTTTATAGACTTGAAAAGTTATTTTGTATTTATGTGTTATAATTTTGTTAGTTTTAACCAACAGACGCCCGTTTTGCATGCTATAAGGTGGCCATTAGGATAGTGAAGATGGGAATTAAATAGTTACTTTGCACCTACTGCATCAAAAAATATTGTTTGCATCTCTAGCGTAAGCTTTGCATCCTCATGATCATCACTCGAAACGTAAAATTTCATTTTACACCCTAGATATAAAAACTACTAATAGTTTACTTGGGAATTGATGTTATATGTATTTCAGTAAATCACCGAATGCCAATTCTTTTTTCTTTTTAAACTAGTTTAGAAATTGAAAGAATTACCAATCTTATTATTAATTATTAATCTTACAAGAAGGCATGAACAAACGTATGTAAACATTCATAAATCTATAAAAAAAAATGGGTGAATTATTTAAGAAAATAAAACAGAAAAAAACGAACATTGTTGCATCTTTTTTCAGCTTTACGTTTTTTTATCTACTTTTATAAGAATATAAAATGAATCCTTCGAAGTAACATTTTTTTTTCGTAAAATCACGTCTGATAAGTTGCAAATAACTTACCAATATATGAAATCTAGTCTATTAACAAGGGGAGCACCAGGGATGCGGGTCCTGGATTTGGCTAAAACTTTAGAATATACTTCATTATGACAAATAATCAGACACGTGTCTCAGGGTTTTTCTGAATGGGCCTTCTATTCCGAGATCCAAGCTATTTTCTGTCTAAAATGAATAATTTTTTATAAAAATGGGGTCTCTTTCTGTGGTTAAATCTTTTTGAGTATTCCGGTAATGTAAATGGACTAAAAAGTTTATGTAAGAAGGCAAAAAAGCTTTAATTTAAGCTGTGTTTCGTTAAAAAATGTCGATTTCTTCAAAAGTTATAGGCTATCAAAAATAGAGTAGTCATTTTCATACTTAATTTTTGATAGCCTATAACTTTTAAACAAATCGACATATTTTAACGAAACACAGCTTAAATGAAAGCTTTATTTGCCTTATTTTCTAAACTTTTTAATCTATTTACATGCCCGGAAAATTTAAAAATCTATAACCAAAGAATGAGACCCCATTTTTATCAAAAATTGTTCATTTTAGACATAAATTAGCTTGTGTCTGGGAATAAAAGGACCATTCAGAAAAACCCCGAGATACATGTCTCATTATTTATCATAAAGAAGTATCTCCTAGAGTTTTAGCTAAATCCAGGACCCGCATCCCTGGTGCTCCCCTTGTAAGTAGGTTGCTCTAAAAATTGATCGGTGCCTATACACTTTATATCAAAAGGTATTCAATATATCTAAATATTAGAGCAGTTTTTATTTTTATTATTTTACTTTTTTTTCAGAATCCTTTTGTAACAATATTTTTCATATAAGAATCAAATTTCGTAAGCAAGTATATCAAATTTTTGAGAAACGTGGTTCATAAATCGAATAAACTTGGCTTGGAAATATAGTATATATACTAAAAATGCAATTTTAGGGAAATTCCAGTAAATAATTTAAATGGATTGAAGTGAAAAATCGATTATAATTTACTTAAGTTTTTTTCAGGATTCAGATTCTAATTACTATTAGTGAGATATTGACTTTATAATGCTATTTAAAATAGGAAGATTACTTTACTTACGTTAACTTGTCTGGTTTGTCAGTATTGCAATATTTAATTTAATACCTTCTAACATTGAAGATAGCTAATTAAAAAACTTTTATATCGTCTTGAAATTCTTATAATTCTTTATATAAAATAGAAATAATAAATGAAAAGATTGTAAAGTAAAAATAAATTTATTATCATCTACACAAATGTTGCTAAAACGTATAAAGTAATAATCACAATACTCGGTTTAACATGAAAAAAACGGCTAAAATTAATAATAAAGAAATAATAATGACTATTTAAGAATATATGGGTATTGGTGTCGAATAGTGTTGTAAGATTCTTACCTACTAAACTTTTAATATTTTTTTTTCCAACCCTTTGAATTTGAAATTTTAATTATCTATTTCTTAAAGCGTTGTTTTATTATTACTATGTGATGGATTTATAATTATTGAAAAAAGTTAGAAACTGGAAATACGAAGTAAGAATCTGTTAAGGCGCTCCAGCAGCTACGAGAGCTTGCAAGTACAAAGTTACAACTATAGAATCAGCTTAAGAGCATCCAATACAAAGTTTTGAATTTATACATTTTTATGTAGTTCTGGATCAGTCTTTTACGTAAGAATAATAAATTTCTGCTGAAATAAGTAACTACCGAACGGTAAACAATAAAGCACTTTTATGACGAGTCTTAAAATCCGTTGGACTCTAGTAGCCAAAATTATCAGCGTAAATATGCGATAGCAGCATCGCTCTAGTGGCAGAATTTGAATCGTCGTTATATGGTCTTATGGTGCTCCCTGCGGTCATGTCTCATTCTCATCCGTGTGCGGGCATCACACACTCGCAAAGATGTAGGATCGCTGCGCGAACGGGTCACGTGATCCACGAACCCGAACGGCCCGTTGTTTCTCGGCGGTCGGCGCTCGCGCACTCCCCTGCCCCCCGGGAATCGCATCAGCACACGAGCGCACAGCGGATAGTAGCGTTATTACACATAGGTGTATATAGGTAGGTGTGCGCGAAAGCCTGCCAGAGAGAGAGAGAGAGGGGGAGAGGAGAGAGATAAAGGAGGCGCGCGCACCGCGCCAGTATGCGCCGAGAAAGGGAAAAAAAGTGCGGCGGCCCGCGGCACACGGAGCGGCGGCTGGAACTACAGCAGCGTAGCGCACTATAGACTTATACATACTCGAAAGAGCGAGCGGGAACTCTGTCTCGCTCTCTCCCTACCCCGTGCGTGTGTTTATCGTGCGGGCTCGCGCACGCTATAGTGGCTGGCTAGTGTACGGCGCGAGCGCGCGGTAACTGCTCCAAGTGTGCTGCGGCTCTGAAGACCGCCCGGAGGCGACGGTTGTAGGAGCGAGTTCAGCGAGTGCACGCGACAGGAGCCCCGAGTGCATCAGAAGGTACGGACAAGCGTCTCGGAGAAGCTGCTGCTGCACGTGTGCCTGCCAGTAGAGTGGAAAGTGAGGGAGGGGGAGAGGACTAGGCGCACGCGACGTATCGCGCGATACGCGCATTATCGACTCGAGAGCCGAGGGCTCCGCGCGGCACGTAGCTACCTATAAGGCATACCTACATGCAAAGGGCAGGTGAGACGAGCGACGACGACGACGACGACATTCCCTCCGTCGGTCTCTCGTGACCACTCACCGCGATTATTGGCGCACGCGCGCGAGCGCGCAACCGACGCCGCGCGAGAGAGACGGCTCGAACCGTGCTATCCGGACGTCCACTATCATCATCAACGTTTGTCTCCGTCTCTCCCTTTTCACGCTCTCCTATAATTTTCTCTTGATCCACTCGCTCTCTGTGCCTGCTCCATCTCTCTCGCTCTCGTGTTTTGTTTCCCCTCTCTCCTCTCTCAAGCTCGCTCACTCTCTCTCTCTCTCTCTCTCTCTCTTTCTTCTTCGCACCCGCGCTCTTTGTTCTTTCTTCCTTCTCTCTATTTTCAACTCGGCCAAGTTTTCCGTCGCACTCTCGCAGTCGCTCTTTCTCACACGTTCTCTCTCTCTCCCTCTCTCTCTTACGCAGATCCACTACTACTCCAGTGATCGAGCGCGCATGTACATACATACACGCACACGAGGTGCGCTGCACACGTACGCGCACAGCCACACGTCTCTATACATGTGTACAAGTGCCGAAACGTGCTAAGTGCTTCGCTCGAGCTCCACTACCCACACACGGGGGAGTGTGCAACACAGACGATCGCGACGACGACGACGACGGCAGCGACAGCTAGTTTCCTCCCTCCCGCGGGCGGAGAGCAGAAGATTTTCGCCTTTCCACGGCCGCAAACCGAAGCAGAAAAAGAAGAAACGGAAGGGGCTGGACAGCGACGAGGACGACGCGGCTTTCATGCACGTAACTGAGACGGCGGAGGCCGCGAAACATCGTCAAGACGTCGGCGCTGCTGCTGCTCACGCGAGGCTACTATCACCACCACCGTCGTCGCCGTCGACAGGAGTCGACTGCTATGCCCGGTCGGCCCTCCGCGCACCTATACACGAACGACTTGCAGTGAGTATTCATATTTATTTTCCTCCGCCTCTCTTCGCCTCTGTCCGCCTCTTGCACTCTGCGAATCTGTGGCCCGTGCACCGCCTTGCGCTTCTCATTATCCTCTTTTACCCCGGAGATGCCGCGGAGCCCTATGAGCAAGAGCGCTCTTATAAATAAAGGAGTCTGCTCACGCGCGCGCGACTTTTTCCGCGGCCGCAAGCGATGAACGAACCGTGTCGAACCGCTGATTTATATCGAGCGTGCGAGCGCAAAAAGCTTCCAGCGCGGAAGGCCTATTCTTTTCCGCCAGGAGCAGACTGGCTCTTTTGCGTGGATTTAACGAATCAATATAGGTACCTATCCGGGCGGCGCGTGCAAAAAAGCCGCTCTCGGCGCGATTGATTTCGTAACGGGCAAAAAGTCGCGCGCTTGCTGCGGAGCTCTCTGCCGCGCGCAGACAATTTTCTTATATACTTAGTTGTGTCCTTTACAACTACTGAAAGCGATAGCAAATTTAAGCCGTACAAGTGCCGTGCACCTCCTCGCGGTTCCCGCGCTACTTAGAGCCGGCCCCCCGAGGCCCCGACATGCAACGCTCTATATTTAGGTTAGCGAATATGTTTAGTGTAGGAGTACATACGCGCGCATGAAAAGGAGCCTTCGGCGATTAATTGAATTACGAAAAAAGCGCGCGCGAGGGCTCGGGATCGTACGATATCTCGGACGGGCGCAGCAACAGAGCAGCAGCGGCGGCGGCGTCGGCAGCAGTGGCAGCAGCGCGCGTTGTTTACGTGTCGGTAACAGCCAAAAAAACGGAGCGAGAAAGAGATAAAGGAGAGGGAGAGAGCACGCGAGCAGAGAACAGGCATTTGACAGATATATATATCGTTGCTCTCCCTTCCTCGGCTGTTAGCTGCTTTCCAGAGAGCGGAGAGCGATTTAAAGGAGAGCTCCGGAGGGTGGGGTGGGGTTACTTCTCTCCTCCGCCTCCCTCCCTCTTTCTCTCTCGCACGCGCACGGAGGGTTTTCACGGAGAGAAAGATATCTGTCCGTCTCCCTCTCTTTCTCACTTTCCGTGGCGCGCGCGCGCGTGCAGGTGGTATGCACGGCCGAGCAGTGGAGGGAGAAAAAAATTTCGGACTGTCACCTCGATATCGATCTGTGGCCAGAGAGGCTATGCCCTATGCCACCAGCTTCTGAGAGTCTGCTACTGAGGCTGTGCTGCCGCCGCCGCCGCCGCCGCTGCTGCTACTGTGCTACACCTCGCTCGCGAGACAGAGTGAGAGAGAGAGAGAGAGCAGACCTTTTACAGAGTACGTGACTCCTGGCTTTTTTCGTGAGAGTGAGTGAGCGAGAGAAAGAGCGAGCTAGTGAGGCGCGCGCGCGTCTCTGCGTAGTTTGACACTTGCGCCCGTCGAGCCCTTATTCGCGTACGTGACCGCGCTCTGCAAGGCTACGCCCTTACCCCGCCGAATTCGCGCATCACCTGTGGCGATACCTACATGCGCAGACGTGACTCGCTCGCTTCCCGTTAAAACAGGGCAGTGCTTTGCCTTTAACCCTTTCCTCTGAGCAGCGATCTTCACAGCGTGTAAGTGCTCAGTCGAGAGTGAATCTCGTTCTCGTCAACTCGTGCCATCCAAGTGAAAGATGTCAAGTGTTTTTTAAACTGCGGCAATCAGATGATTAAGACTCGCTCGATATATCGGAGCAGGTACCTAACTTGCACGAATTTTTGGGCGTTTCTAAGTATGAATACCGAGCTGTGATTGGCCGAAGGTTCGAAATGTTTATGGTCGGGGCTGTTATGTCTATAACCAAACTCTAATAATCGACTGTACCTAACCTATTCACTTGTTTATTGCACCGTCGTCTCTCTTCAGGAGTGCTTTGCAGCTGCACAATAAGTCGCAAAGTAGCATAATTATTACGTGATTCACTGAAGCGATGACACTTCAGGTGTGACATTCGCTTACTTGCATGCCTAGTTGATAGTTCCAATAATCGGGCGTTTGTTCGAGACTGGAACGAGCCACTTGGCATATATTTTCATTAATTAGGCGGAGATATAGTCGGTGTTTTTTAAGGTTAGTCCGCTCTACGGGACTAGAATCCCAGAAGACAAAAGATTTCTGCTTAGGGGTCTAAATACGTGTATATGTGTTGAAAATTCCTATGTGTGTGTGTGTGTGTGTGCACGTCCATTCTAAGTTCTTCTCAATCGATTAAAGATTACCCGCGAGTTTTCGCGCACGTCATACGTACATAGGCTTGTTTATAGACGAATCGATCTAATTTAGCGCTTTTCGCTCTGATGTAAAGGAGGATATCATTTATTTATGATTTTAAGCTTTCGCATTTTCCTGCCTTCTCTCTTACCTCCGTCTTTTCTGCGCTTCTGCTTAACTCTTTTTTTTTTATTTATATATTTAGCATAGTTACTTTTGCATGCTATGATAATAATAGGAAAATGTTCTTTATATAAAAATCAAAAGTTACTTATTCAGCACTACCAAATTTATCATTTACAATTTTATACCTGGACTACCAGTTGCTAAATCAAATATTAATTTCAAGATCTTAAATATAAAGTAATAATGTAGCGATTCACATAAAAATTCATTGTAAAAGGTTTATATGCTAATGACTAGTCTATATTTAATTTTAAATTTCTTATTTTTGTAACAGAATTATATAATTTGACTTTTGGAATGATTGAAACCTAATTTTTTAATTCTTCTTTTAGATCTAATATGCATAAAAAATATAATAATTTATCTAATCAAAACTTCCATGATTACATTTATTTCATGGATGAATAAGGTCAAAGAATGTATAAGATGATGAAATCAGTTTATTTACTGAAATTATCAAAAATTTATAAAAGTAGATGATTATCTATTTAAGTACATAATTAATATAATAAATGTTATTTGGAATCAGAATAATTGAATCAAAATAACGATGTAAATAGCCTTTAGAGTCTGTACTTAATATTCTCCATAATCAAATAAATAATTTGATAATTGTTGAAAATCTACAGTCTTTTTGATATACTTTTATATTGTAGTAATTGACAATTTGTAAAGCAGAAACTAGTTCATGTGAATCAGAATTTGAAAAGAATTTAATTGACTTATGAAATATACATTAAATATTATTCTGATGCAAGGAATAGATCGTTACTGTTATAAAACAAAAATTAGAACACGTTCATGATCTAAAAATATTATTTTAGTGCTTAGAATACATGGCTTAATCCAAATTTTAGTTTTTTAAGAGTTAAACGTATGCCATCACATAGTTTGCAAGTTCACTTGAATGTCAAAGACAGGGAAGTTGTTTTTATTATTAAAAGATTATTGAGCCACATGGTTGTTAAAATGAATCTTCGATATTTCATAATGGCATAACTGCTGCTCTGCATTAGATTTTGGTGAAGTGTATTTATATCCTCAAGTGGTTTGAATGGTATACTGGTATGATAATATTTATCTGAAACATGCATAAGGTATCCTGTAGATCATGTGATGCTATAAAAGTATTACATTTAAAAACCAAAAATTTCAACTCTTACAAGCTTATCAATATATATACACAAGCACACAAGTATGAACCTTAATGCAGGAATTTTAATACTTGAATTGACTTAAATAAGGTCTTTGTAATGCAGAAACTAAAATTTGCTCACATAAGATTTTTATATACAAAAATGCAAAAAATTTAGAACTAAAAATGTTATTGTAGAAGTATCATAATTTCTATCTATTTGATCATATGATTAATTAAGTTTTATTAAATACAAAAACATCTCTCTATATTAAATAATTTCTGTAGAGTCAAGATTTTCTTGATTCTTTATTATTATTACAAGAATTATTACAAGAATTTTAATAAAAAGTTTTAATTTTTATTGAAATATAAATAAGCATAGTAGTATTTTAATTTTATTATATTTATCAAAACTGTTATTATAAATATAAAAAAAAATAGAAAGAAGTGATATATTTTTGTATCTTGCAATAGTTTTCTTTGAAGAACACTTATTTACAAAAAACTGGAAATTTAAAAATAGGTATCTTATGAAAATATTACACAAAATAAAGTCTAGTCATAACCATAAGTCTGCACAATTGGCTTGATTTTAGAATTAATGTGAATGACATTAGGTACACTTCTTACTGACAAGGATAGTATCTCATCTCCGGAGCACTAATTTGATCAGATTGTGAGTGGTGCTTCATGCTACCAACCTTGGTGTTCCAGAAGTATGAGTTGTCTTGTTCTAAGAAAGGCAAAATAATTCACCATTTCATAAGCCAAAGCAAAATTGAGCTTTCTGTAGTATCTATACTGTGTTTAAAAATCTTTTATTCTTTTCAGATGAACGTTGAAAGTTCCAAGGAAATTACGTAAATTGCAATTATCCACAATGCCACCAGCTTGGAGCATGGATAATCTAGCTCCGTAGTGCTGCTGCCATGTTGGTCACGCAGTCTCCCTGTTCTATGGACAATCCACCAAATATGTTATCGGCACTCGAGGAGGAAAGCAATGTTGACATTGACGATGTCTTCCCACCACACGTTGATACTACCAACATTATTATTCAGCCTGAGTCGCCAACAAGCAAGAAGCAAACCCTCAAAACCTTCAAAGAGATTAATGCACTTCTTCAGGCAGATAGAGTGCGAGAGGTGAAGCTCATCTTAAGGGAGAATGCCTGGCCACTCAATAATGGTATTAGGGCTCAGCTATGGCCGGCACTCATTGCTCAACACTCCAAGGGCAATAATACTATGGATGGTTATTACTGGGATATGGTGGGCCAAGTTTTAGGAACTACAGGTTAGTTAAACTCATGATATCATTCATCTACATATTTTTGATATTGAATACTTACAACAATAAAACATATTGCAGTACTTACTTGAGCAGAATTCATGCCACATTTATTTATAATTCTGTTTTACTTTTAGTCACAATAATTTCTCAGAAGTTTTTAATAATTTATTCACTTTAACAATATTAAATATTTTTATAAATTTATAAATATAAATGTAATGGGTTTGAATTTTGCAACGTTGGAGTGCAACAAAATAAAAAAAAATTGATTTTACTTCAAACTTATATTGATTAATTTTAATTTCCCGTGGAGATTTAGTATTATATAGTATAAAATAACTTATGACGAAGGTTTAGATACAATTTTTTACTGTCTAGTAACTTTAATTGTAAAAAATTATTTCGTTGCATTCCAACGATGCAAACTTCAGACCCATTAAATATAATTTATAAATTAAAAATTTAATCTTGTCTTCTGCATATTTAATAACATTTTAAAGTAATTTAATATATTAACTTAAATAAAATTATATATTTTTTACAGAATTGCCAGAGCAATCAATTATGTTGCCACCATTTGTTGACAGTACACACTGTTTGTCATATAACTTGACACGTAAAGGTAGAAGTGTTGCCGATAGAATTGTTTCAGTCTTAGGTTATGCATGTCCAGACATAACTTACAGTCCATCACTTTATCCTATAACTGCTCTTCTTCTGCATTTCATGCCAGGTTTGTCAGTCATTTTTTTTAAATTTGTTAAAGTTTTAAGGAACAATACAAATTTATATATATTTTTTATACCATTCCAGAGGAACAATGTTATCATTGTGTACAAGCTTTAGTAGCATCTAAAAAGAAAATGTTCATTACACAAACAAAGCTTCTGTATGAAGTAACATGGAAAACTGTAGAACAAATCACAAAAAAGCATGTGGTACGTATTATCCATTAATTTTTGCGTAAAAGTACTATCCAAAAACAATCTTGAAAAATGAATGTTTATACATCTATTATTAAAAATTATTTTACGTTATAATTATTTTTTATTATTTTATTACAGAAATCTGCTGCAGTACATTTAGCTAGACACTGCTCAGTATCAAGAGCAGAAAGAATCTACCAAGACTGGATCTGGTGGATTCTACAATTACTCCCGTTTCAACATCTAGTCAGAGTTATGGACTGTTTTTTGCATGAAGGCATCAAAGTAAAAAAAAAATAAATATTTCAAATTATGTAACATACTATATTATCATCATACATTAATAAATGAATTTTTGTGCAGGTCTTCTATAGGGTAGCTATGGCTATAATTTTACTGTTCTATAAACATTCATCGTCACAAAATTCAGAATGGATGGCTGAAATCAACAAAAATGGTATAGATGCAGCCCTTTCAAAGTTTTGTAGACAAATACCGGTAAGTATAGTTTTTTATTCAAATAATTCTTTTACAGATAAGATATAGAGTTCTCACAATAATTGCAATTATATAATAATAATAACAAAATTATTTTCAGTGATTGTTGCTTTTTAATTTGAAAGTAAAATTTAAAAATTTTTTATAAAACTGTTAGACAATTTCATATGGTCTAATTATAGAAACCTTTTTCGAATTTCAGGTGACTCCAGCCAAATTTCTGCGTACTGCATTTGGTATTCGTGGATTGAGTTCAGCTTACATATCAAGAGTATTCATTAGCATTGAAATGAATTTAAAAAGTCGAAATGTAGTATCAGGATCTAAATCACTGGTTAAATCACGATCAACTGATACTTTGCCAACAAGTCAGTCACAAATGAATATTCAAATGATGTCACACACCCTTACTATAAGAGAGGTAAGTGAATAAATAATGACAATTTTTCTAGACAAGAGCATATATTTTGTTACTTTAGCGTAAAGTATTATTGTATTATTTGAATATCTATTTGTGATATAAAGTAAAAAACATACGAGTACTAACGTAGAAACAAATATTTTTTTATATTATTTGTTTATTAATTTCTGTTAAATACGAATGTTTCAACTATAAATTATCTTCATATCTTTTTCTTTTTCTCTATCCTTTTCTCTTTTTCCAATAAAACAATAACAGTGGTGCAGGGTTAATATGACTTCAAAAATGTCGTACTATAACAAACTTGGTTTTTGTGTAAGATCTATGGTCGCTTAATCATTTTCAGTATATAATATTTGTACTATTTATAAATATTATTGTTACCGTTGAACGATGCCAATAACTTTTTCCATTTATTACATAGTGAATCGATTAAGAAACAAAACAAGAGGATTGCGTTAAACTATGAATAAAATATAAAAATTACAAAAAAAAAATTTAAGGACTGAAAACTATAGAAGATTTTTTCAATGATTCACTTTGTTTTCAGAAAGAATGTGAAGACACGTACAAAGACAGGGTATCGTATAATTATCTTTTTGGACAATGTGCCGTTCGTTTCATGTGCTACCTTTTTCTCCTCCCTAAAACTACTATTCGAGTTACACTCACACGAACTCTCATTCATCACGACACTGTATAGCGTCGTCGGCTTTTATCGCTGTTACCATCTGTTACCATATGCGCCACATATGCAACCGCTGCTCTCATTTTTTTCAGCGAGTGGTATTAATATTCATAATCGATTTTTGCAGTGTTATTTTTAATTTTTCTTTTTTGGGTACATTATTAATCATACTTCATGGCTAGAACATCTCGTTGAAATGTTTTAAAGAATCGCAATATTTTTTTTAACGTATACCTACTTGATTTTATAAAGATTTTTTTATAAAATATCTTGGCATTAAAACATTGAAAAATTTGTTGGCTTTATTATTGTGTAATACATTATGTAATAATAAAATTGTAAATATTTTCTAATTTGTATTTTAAATTCATTTTATAATTTATCTTTCTAACATTCTATATTTTTTGTTTAAAGCTATAATCTACTTAATTTAAAAATAATCATAGTGCAAATTTTTTGCTACTATTGTAATAATGAGATTTTCTAACCAAATAAAACGACTCACAAAAAAGCAGAGAGCTAAACAAAGAAAGACTTTGTCAGTTTACAGTTTCATTAAACGAAATATTACAATGTCGGGTTTGGTCTAGATAATAAACTGAATTTGAATCAACATATTTCTCTTTCAATGTAGGGAGTTGCTAGAGGTTGTTTATATTTTCTTTACAATTTCGGCTTCGCCTGTAAAGTCCCCATTCATTATCTGCGACAAACGTTGAAATATTAAATGTCTACAAGCCTGATGTATGCCTAGTACAAACTTCATGCTTCAGCATGGTCTTTCCAAGGTTATCTGGCACTATTTGGAATACAATTTTAATAGTTCGGACCGAAATTGTTTGACGACTTTTCAGTCCTGAGGGCTGCAGACAAGGATACGTAATTGCAATCTCAAATATTTTCAGGCACATGTCGTGAAGTGTAAATTGTTGTCAAAAATCTTTGACAATCGACTGATCTTCGTTTAGTTTGGGGGACAAAATCACGAGAGAAATTTATATGGCAATATATTTCATGCTCGATTCATATCTTTATATTCGTGTGTCTTTCACTTGGCATACTAAAACAAAAAGTATCAGGAATAAAGCGATCATGCATTATATAAACTTGCTGCTTGCCGCATGTATAATTTCGACTGATGTTTTTTGACTAAACATGGAACGATAGATTTATTCATAATTTTTCATTATTCCAACTAACTAAAAAACTTCATTCTTTTTCAATCATAATAGTGAGAACGACTAACCCATTAGGTATTAGGATTGTGATGCATGGATGCTCGTTGATTTCAATATATACACATATATACATTTTTGCTTTTTGGCAAAATTCTCGTTTTATATTAATTAGACGCAGAAAGCTGTGTGTGTACTAATATTTAAGTGCTGTGCTCAACATCGAGCGAACAATTTAGCAGGCGTCGTTCTGCTCGAAATGATTAAAAGGGATATCTGTATATGCCGCTTGACAAGGAATATTTTTTCGCGCGCGTACGTGCGCTAGTACGAGTGAACTCTCGACCACGAGCACGAGAGAGACGAAGAGATGGGGCCCTCCGCAAAAAGTATTCGTAAACAACGAACGCGTCTATTTTCGATCGCGCGCCGAATGCGATTCCGAAGAGACAGCTTGTGCGTCAGTCCGAAAATAGATTTTACACAAAGCAAACACATAACTTATTGAGGCACTAAATTTCTTATATTAATTACATAGAGTACTCTTTTTACTCTTTCAACAGATAAGAATATTAGCTACTCGAGGCAGTTATAAAAGTTTTGTTTTCTTTTTTTGCTACAGACTTAATACAGTAGTTATATGAAAACTTTTCTTCGCAATATTTTTCATGTAAAAATAGATTGAAGAAATACATATATTAACATATAAAAGAAAAAAAAACGTCTTGAAGAAGAATTCATAAATGGCAAAGAAATCATATATCTATTTTTCATGTGAAAAAACAATTTTGAAATATGTGATGCTCTTTTATATAGGTGTAGATTGAACTGTTATAAATGCCATTTTCTTTAAGTTCAGTAAATAAGTTATTTTCAAATTTTATTTGTGCATTTATATATTTCAATGTTACGCAAATGTACATTGATGTATGTTTATAAATATTTTTGTTTCGTTGAAATTCTTTTAAGTTCGTTACTCTTTTCTTTAAATCGCAAATACGTTTTAAAAATTACATGCGTTGTTTACTTTCTTGTGACTCATTCAGTTTTTAGATTTTCGTTATTCTTTTCGTTTGATTTGCAATTGACCTGCTCGTAAAAAAGACGATTGAAAAAAGGTAAATGAAAGTGTGATATTGTCGACGCTTCCATGTTGTTTAATTTTGTCGATGGTTCAATTATCTCTCAAAAGATAGACCTAGTTAAAAAAAGTGAGAGAGAGCATGATGCCGTCGTTCACTTAAATTCATGGTTCCGTATGTTGTCTTTGTGTTTGCGCTGCATTTCGCCCGGATTACGACGATGATCACACACGGCGGATTGTAATGATGGTGATGGGTGTTGATGTAAATAGGGTGCGCACAGTCCTGGACCACGCGCTCTTTCAATGGGCGTTTACCCCATTCAAAGCATACGCTCTCAGATTCTTGATATGCCCGACGTAAGTACCTCGACACGGTCGAATAATAGCCTACAGAATTTGCCTCGTTTTTGTTTCTTTTTTTTATATGTACATACCTTTATAAAAACCTCATCCTTATATTATTTGTTCCTTATATATATATTCGTAGGTGATTTCGTCGTGTCTGTGGCATGTAATTATTATTATACATTATTACGTTTCTACGACACCTGATTTTTCAATACGCTGCTTGTGTATTACCCTTATGAAACCGTAATATTTATGAAGAAACATGTAAAAAATAAAGGTTTTATTTTCGCTCTTACTGCTGCTGTTGGTATCGCTGTGTAAAACTAATACATCATCACCCGCAGTTTTTTGGCTTAACCCTTAGTTAAATTTATTCTTTTTCCGCAACTGCTCGTGTGGCGCTATAGCAATGCTTCTTTCTTGTAAGATTTTTGTTTAAAAGTTAAGGAAAGAAGCTATTTTAGTGAGTAGCTTTCCACTGACCGAAAATATTATTATTTTAATGCTTGTTTCAAAATCTTATTCATTTTCATCTCCATTATTTAACATAATATTTTTTCAGAGTAATTTATTATCTAAACATTGCTTTAAAGACGCCACGTGAGCAATTAAAAGATAAATGTGGTACTATAAGTAAAGATGAACTTTTATGGGCATATAAATTTAGCGACGTTTATTTGTTAATAGGGGCGTAATCTTGCAGATAAGTTTTTTAATCCCTTTGTTTATCAGCTAGGTTATTCTAAACTCTTAAATTTGTTAATATTACAAATACGACAAATAGATACGATCTATTTACTGGGCTCTGGTTGAATCTTTTTCTTGTTTTTTTTTTCATATACATAAGTTTGCTTTAACTCTAAAGGCGACCCACTCATTTTTTGTTTATACCCAATGGTTTACGAGATAAGTTTTTGCGGATTCGACCCTACCTTCGCCATTAGACATTTAGTGGCGTTTTTCTTTTCTTGAAACGTTTTGATTCTTGTTATTGCTGTTGTAAGTGGTGGTATACTATTAGTAAAAAAAAAAATCATCATGCGTATGCATGTGAATAATTACCTACTGCTAAAAAAACTTTCTTTCATACCCTTTCATCTTTATTTTCGACATCTCATAATAAAATTCTTCACATTCTTGATCAAATTAATCTTTCTTTTTATTTTTTTACTTCATTTCTCTGCTTTGAGTGTTAATTGTTGAGCAAATGTTCGTAGCATGAAGCACGTGTGCGCACTGATATTTGGCATTATAAAATTCAATAGCATAACATAGAAGTTTTTCTTAATTACATACAAAGCACCTCTACAATTGATGTTTAAAACGTGTATATGTGTAGCACATTCTATGTAAAGTAACTTTTTATCTACTAGTTATGTAGTTATTAACATTCATATTATGTATTTATATAAATATAAAGAATATTTTTTATTTTTCTTGTTAATTTTATTTAATTGGTACTTATATTGGTTATCATCATTGGTCGTAATTTCTTGTCAAGTTATACACTGATAGATGAAACGACTAATGATTCTTAAATCGATGTATTATATTGAGTTTATCTCGTATTTTACGAAAAGAAAATATACGAGTGCTTTGTAAAAGATACGTTCGTACATGTATATGCTAGTTCACGATAGCCTGCAACAGAGCTCGGCCTATGTTTCGCTTAGTTAAATATAATTTCATATTTTTTAAATTTTATGTGGAAGTTCCGCGTCAAAATGAGAAAAAAAAATTGAAGTTTTAAATAATGTTAATAATTGAAAGATACCTAGTAGTACATCGTTTAAAAAAATGTTTATATTATTAAAACAGCTAATTTTTTAAGCAGTTTTTTTCTTTATAAAAAATTCGACAAGGAATTCCACATACATAACCATAACTAGAGTTTTATGCTCAAACGCATGATATGTAATGTGAACGTGGATCGATGTTTACTTTTGTTTAATTTTATTTTATTTTTTTCAATTCAATTCTAAACGTTTAAAACGAGGATATAGACCTCTGAATAACCGAATTTCAAATAAAAAAAGGCAGAGCTATTAAAAGATGAATATTTACATAATTGACGAGATATCGCATTGCATGCGTCTTTTTTCTCATCGAGCTTTCATTGTCGGCAGCTATTTACATTGTGGTCCTGGCTGCCCGTGCGGATCACGATGTATCAGCCAATCTTGCTCTACACCACCGAGGAGCATGGCTGTTCGCTCACGACTTTCTATGTGCGCGTAGAAAAATACGAGCCGACCCTTCTTATGATCAAAACTTGCAACAACGAGGTGAGTTAAGATCCAAAAATTTTAAATCACACAAGTTATGGAATTAATAATAAATATTATTATTTTTCAGGTATTTGGAGCATACTGCTCAACGAGATGGTGTGAGCGTAATATGAAAGACGATAAGGGTCAACGACAGGCATATTTTGGTACGGGGGAAACATTCCTGTTTAGTTTGTATCCAGAACGAGCCAAGTATCCGTGGGTTGGTATGGATACATCACACAACGATTCCAAAGTCCATCATTCGGCAGAACTCTTTATGGCTGCTGATTCCAAAATGATCACCATCGGCGGCGGGTACGTCTTTGTGTTTTATTAAACCGTTATAGATTCATACTTGAATATCCGAGTGACTTCGGTTACTCTATGAAAAAATAACAATGCATCTAACAATAGAGAAACTTTTTTCTTTATTTATTATTTTCTTTATTTTTTCAATTAAAATAATAAGATTTTAAAGGGGATATCAGAACCAATTACAGATTCGTATATCGAATTTTACAATATTTAAATTCTATTTTAAGTTTTTGAAAATTATCGCAGGTCTCTATTAAGTTAATAAACGCCGAATGGCAAAGATAATTAATGAAAATCAAAAATTGAATGAAAACAATAGAAAATACGAGAATGTCGATAAGTATGTAATTTCAGATAGGCTCCGACATCCCCTTATGGTAGTTGTACCCAAGATACAGTCCTTTCAGAAAATAATTCATATTTTACTTATATGTATGTATTTTGGGTTTATCCACCTGGAGCCTATTTGGCCCAACAAGTGACCTTTACTTAATTCCCTACACAGAAAGCAATTTCGGCTTCGTTGATTCATTTTGTATTCGTCGATGTTGATAAATAATTGAAATTATAGATTCACAATTTGGCAATATTCTAACTCCAAATTGGCAATATACTATGTTAGATATAGTTTGTATAACTGTGTGTTTAATTGGTATTAGCGTATAATTCCAACTTGGGAATGAGAAAAGTCAAATATTATTGAAATACATCATATCAACGGTTGGTCTTGCCTCATTTCAATATTGGACATCTGGCATGGCCCACATTTAAATCAGGGATGGTAACCCGAGATCATTAGTTTATGAAGATATTTTTCGGTACATAATAGATGGGGTGCAGCTAAATCAATATGCATTTGTGTGGGTGTGCGTGTTTACGTTAACGAATAAAATAAATAACAGAAATAATAAAATAAAACCGTTAACACACCCTTTTGGCAATCATTGGAATGTTGGAAGCGGATTTCGGAATTCAGTGACCTCAAAGAATTTTGTAAAACGGGATCACGGAGTTGGGCATTCAGATGCCCAACATCGGAATAGGGGATGGCTTATTTTGACTTTGCCGAGTTCGATTTATTAGAGCATTAAATTTTACCATGTTGAGCTTATATTTAAACCATTTTGGTATTTCAAAGTTACAATAACTTTTGAATTTACATATTAGAAGTTTTCGCACCTATGAATACCAAGGCGTGTTTGTAAAACGAAAATACAGTAACATTCGCTAACTCCAAATATCTCGGGGATATCAAATTTTTTTCTGTGTACTCGCTTTCGAAATCCATATCTTAATTTTGATGATGCGAAACTTCAGAGCGGATCCATTGCCAGATCTCTATGTATCTCGGATACGGCGAGAAACTGCGGGTTTATTGCATTCGCTTCATACGGTGTCCGGATATGTTTTAGATATTTATGTCACATTTCGTAGGCTTACACACCGAAAACGTATTCAAGTCACTTAGTCAACACTTTTTTAGAGTGAAAAATCATCTCAAAGATCTCCGAAGGTGCTGCATAGGTTTCCCGCGGTCACCCATCCAAGTACTTCCAAGTACTAACTGCTGAATTAAGGAATTAGAGATCTACCGTTTAAAAATTCTAAAATAATTAATTTGCAATGATTAAAACCTAATTGCTTATAAGAGTCAGAATATTTTTTGGAATAACAATAAATTTTATTTTTTTTAAATTAATCAGTTCAGAATTTTTTAATGGTGAATCCCTAAATAATTATGCAAGAAATAAAATAACCTTACGTATATTGAAATTAAAAAAAGTTTTTTTTTCATTGACACTATTTTTTTCAAAATCTATTATCCCTCACGTTATAAGATTTTACTTGTATAAGTAAAACGAAAATAATTTTCTTGAAGGTCTGTATCTTGAAATATAACTACCTTAAGGTATAGATATACTAGGATACAATGAGTACGGTACCAGTATATCGATATCTCAGGAGCTAGACCTATAATTTAATGATGATTCAGATTGCCAATGTACAAGTGGTACTAATCTTAAGGTATCTTAAGGTATACTAATCTTATGGACTAATGGTATATTTGCCTTGTATATTTTATCGCTCATTTTATTTGTACCACTTAACATTAAAATAACAATTACTGACGACGTAATTTTACTTATGCAGAGATGGTCAAGCAATTTGGATGGATGAAAACATAAGGTATGGCAAGACCGATCGCTGCTCCACGTTCAACAACCCACCGCTCTGCGCCAGCGGTGACTTCGAAATTCGAGTTCTTGAGGTTTACGGTTTTCACGGGGCTTAAACAGAAAACTATAGCGATAAAAGCGGCGGCGCTATAAAGTATTCGATTTCCTTACTGCCATTTAGCGTCTCTCTGTATAATCACTTTTCCTCGCTCATTCGATTTTTCCTCTCTATTGTCGTCAACTCTTGTTTATCAGTGTTGAAATTTTCGCTTTTCGGAAAGGAGAGCACCACAGTACTCTTCTTGCTGCTTAAACATAATGATATCGATATGCGTGACTGTCTTGTTAATTAACACATACACATGTACACGTGAATATATATTATACACACACACACACACACACACACACACACACAACTATCTATACACGAAAAGCGAAAGGAAGAAAACCTCACCATATTGTTTTTCTCGCCATGATGAAGCTTTAATCTAGTAAGAATCGATATCATCCTGCGAGAACCGCATTTTCGTTTCTTCTCGTTGAATGATGCAAACTATATTATAACATTGTTTAGATTCCGAGTTTGTTATTTGTAAATCAAATATGTAAAATATTTACGATGGTTTCCTTTTTCGAAAGAAAAAAATATTTTCGTTTGTTAATTGTCACTGCGAGGCCTATACCGACGAAGTAATAATGCGTTTAAATATAGTCTATTTTCTATATATATATAATTGTTTCTTTTTCTTAGAATCAAGATATAAAAAAAACATGTAACATAAAAAAGAGCAAATGATCGTTCATTTCTCTATCATTCACGTTGAGCGCAGCGGCAGGCCATACCGTTCACATATAGATCTTTGACAATAATAATAATTTTCGAACAACATAAACAGATTTTTTCAGACCACCAAGTTCGGTATCATTCTGCAACAAACAATTTTGAAAAAGAAAATAATTCAACGCGACTACTTAAGACTCATTGGACCAGAAATTGACATTATACATTATACACACTTTGTACATATTTATTTAATTATGCCTATTTATCATTTTAAGAATGCATTCATGTTTGTACAAATGTGTTGTTTCATAACATTTATTTAATTTAGCATTGTTATATCTTAGCTTTAATCCGCTGTTAGAAAGAAGAAAAAGTTTGTTTTTATATCGTAACATGCTTTATCTTTGTATATATTATAAATATATAACTAAAATCGAGTAGTTAGCGTACCTATCAGACAAATTGTGATTGGTAGCCGGTGTTGGCTTGTGAACCCATGAAAAAGACTAAACGAAAACGTCTTTTTGAACCATTATAATCCTTCCAGGCTTTATATCGATTCGCTGTTAAAAATATAAAAATATTTTTTGCTTACGTTTTATTCTCGTTATAACGTATTATCCTGAATTTTTGCAGAAGTGGCTGGCCCCACATCATAAAAAGTGTTTGATTTTCTCGTTCACGAATTGAGCGAGCGAGCAGGAAAATTTCAAATATCTGCGTGTTTTCTTCCTCTTAGTATGTACGCAAATACACAGATATATATACTCTGGTAAAAATATTTCTTTACATGAAGTATTTGAAAAATTATAAGAAGAAAATTTGTCATGACTTCAAACGTAGTATTATGACCGACTAAAGAAAATGACTGAGACTATAAAAGCTATGATACTAAAGTAATCGACGAACTGTGTTTTGTTTGTTTAAAAGTGAGTTTGTATAAAAGCGTTGCAAATTTTGAGTGGTATTTTTTCGGAAATATTTTTACCAAAGCGCGCGCATACATGCGCACACATACACTCACAAAGATTATTACTAGAATGGTTAAAAAATTAGTGTGATTGTGAAAAAATACGCGTATGATTGTTTATTTCGTGAAGTATGTGCGCATTTTGATAATGTACAAAGTGCATATTGTACAAGATTATATATGCTATTATTAGACTTTTAATTGTAGATGTTACATAGCTAAAAATAATCGCTCTGATGCCTCTTGCGTGCCTAAACGTAAAATAAAAAGGCATTTTGCTCTTGATAACATCAGAAAAGTAGAGAGCATAATATGTGCGTACCAATGCATATCAGTCACGTCGAATGTGAAAAGAATTATAATTTCTTTCTTTTTTTCAAAAAGTAAACTAACTGTTGTCTTTCTTTTCTTATATGTTATAATTATTATCAAAGTAAAACTACCTATTACGTAACACAAGATTTAAAATATTGTTCTCACTGAATTGGTTAAATTGAAAATTGGCATATTATATAGTTGACATTCTTCTAATACATTGAAAGAAAATCCTTTATTTATTTGCGTTACACTTCTATATATTTTATGAGAAACAACAAACTTTATTGATAATTAAAAAAAAAATAGGAATGTAAAAAATTATTGATAACTTGTCATATGATTCTTATGATACAACGATTCTTAATTAAACTTTTGAAGTAAAGTTTTTAATGCTGCATGATTTAGTTGATAAATAAAGGATAATTTCAATGTAAGCGAAGATTTCAACGATTACTATTCATTTTCCTTAACTTCAAATTCGAAAAAACGCGAAAGACAAACGCAATTATGAAGTGTTATTTACGTATCGTGCGTCGTACAATATGTAGGAATAAAATTAAGGACTCCTTCAGGTTATGCTTATCGCGAGTGACATGTAGTAATGCTGTTAGTGATCAACAAACTAAACTGAGTCGTTTACTGTCAGTACATTATTAATTTGTATCTTTTTTCTTGTACAGTTATAGCATTTAATATTCTTTTTCTTTCGAAATCAAGAACTGATACCGTTTGCCTTGATGTAAATTTTGTGGATATTAGTTACTTTGTAAAAGTGATTTGTTGTCGCATTTTTAATTGTGTAAATGAAAGTATTATTTTTATACTAATTTCTACAGAGCTATGGAAGTAGAACTTGCTTATAACATTATTTCTTACAGTTTTTCTATAGAATTATCCGATTTTGTACGAAATAACGAACTTATTTAAGTAGCTTATATATTTTACTTTACACTTTATTACGTAAAATACGCACTGTGAATTATTTTCATAAACAACAGTACACAACAGTACACGGTATCAGTCCCTGTAAACGAGAGGCTCAATGACGCGTTTAACGCTAATAAATGTGCACACCGTATATGTTTATAGCTTGTACAATCGCCGTATCTCCCTTTTCTAAGCATGTTTTATAAAAATAAAAAAAAAAAGATTCTCACAGAATCAAGTGTCAAAGTGAGTTAAGAAACAGAAAAACTTTATAAACGTAGAGCGTAGCACTCCTTTTATATAAATTCAAAATGAAAATAAGTGTGAGATTAAAACGAGTAGTTAGTTTGAAGGTTTAGCCAGAAACATATTAAGTCGTCCTCCGTATTCGTTAATGAACAGCCTGTGAACATCGTACGTATTACTTCAGAAAAGAAAGTAACAAATTTTAATTCTATTTATAAAAACCGAAAATATGGAGAAATGTTATACAATCTGGCGATGCTTACGAGTGCGATTACGGATATGAATTTTTAAATGAAAAACCGTAGTTACGAATCATAGACTTGTATCGTCAATTTTTTGTAGAACGTCCAGATAAAAATATTTTGCGTCAAAATGAATTGAAAGTTATAAAGCAAATCAAGGAGTGAAAAATGTAGTTTGTTGAAGTAGTATGTAGAATGTGTCTTATGACCACATGCGTTGTGCGGTAAGCGTGAATCTGCGAATGGAACTATATACATATTAATTTTGATGGTTTTTAAAGTACACGAAAGCGTAGCCTAATTTACGAGAATTGAAATGACGTACACAAAAGGTATTATATTATACACGAAACAAATATAAATAAATATATATTATAAATATGAAGGAGAAATATAAGATAAAGGAATGGAATGTTTTTAAAGCTTTCCGTGTGTAAATTAATGTTATATTATCGCCAGTTGTACTGTTTCCACGATCAAAGTTGTTGCCTGATTATTATTATCATTATTATTATTATTATATGATATACATTACCGTCATATCATCGTCGTTGTCATAGATATAGATTATTAAACGATTAAATACAATTCTTGTTAAATCAAAGGCTCATTACTGATTTTACCATCATTGCATGCATAGATTTTAATTTTTATGCTAAAATGTTTAGTACTTTAATTTATTTTGTATACCACAATTAAAAAAAGAGGATCGAGGTAATACCTGATAAAGTAATTTCCCATTAGTTATTCGAGAGATGTTGAATTTATTTTAATTATTCTTGAGAATATGTATAAATACTATCATTTTATGATTTTATTATTGTAAATATGTATCGGATTAGGTGTCTGGGTATCTTCCTGAGATAGCTAATTTACTAGATTTGTGGGTCATAGAATCGATTCGATTTTCAACACGTATTTAGATATTAAAATATGATAAAAGAGGCTATACGAGATTCATTTATCAAAATTTGACTTATTGAAATTTTAATTTTGTTTTAAGGAAATTTCTTAAAATTCAAAGGTTTTAAGATAAAAAAAAAATGCAATAATAAATAAAATTTTAGGAACAGATTTCATTTGCCTTTTTGAAGATTAAACAATATTATCTTCTTTTGAAGTTATGATAGTTTTAACGTATGCAAAAAATGTGTTGATTGACATAGAGTTTCGCGCATATCTTCAAACATTTTTGTTGCTTAAATTTAAAGTAGGAACCATAAATATGTCTAGAAGTGTTTAGTTTTTTATTTAAAAACATATCTCAAAGTTCAAACAGAATCCTTTTAAT
>JAPYZP010000043.1:0-53653 GCA_030522985.1 Torymus sinensis | reverse complement strand
ATGTAGCGGAAGTAGCGAATTTTCGCGCCTATTTTTTACAGACCAATCAAAATCAATCTTTAAATGCTTCACAACATCCGGCTATCATTTTTTTAAGAGTGGAATAAATAATCGTGTTTCATCAAGAAATGTAGAAGGATTAAATTAAAGAATCTGTACAGATGATAAAATGTATAATAGTTATAAATAACAAATTATCAATATAAAAATTGATATAGAAAAAAGTTTCCTATACAAGAAACTAAGTCTTAACATGTAAAGTATGCTTGCCACAATAGTTTTCATAAAATGATAATGTACACATCTATAGCTACATTCTCGCATATAAATCTAAAAAAGTTTACAAGTTTATTTATACATTTATTTAACAGCATATTTGGATTTGAATATTCTCACAGTGTTGTCAGCTCCACCAGATACTAGGTATTTTGGATTTGACCAATTACAACTAAGAACTTTGTCCTCATGTCCAGTAAGATCGAATAATGGAGCCTTTGGACTGAAAATGAATTCAAAATAAATATTTTTATCTTTTATTTATTTATATTTACGCATTCCACAATTGTTTTCATTTTTATTCATTATCAATTGAATTTATTTGCATAATTATTGTAACATAAAGAACAGTTAATTTAAAAATGGCTAGCCTTTTATAGAACTAACCAAGTTATGAGTTATTTTTTAAAAATAAATTAGTAATATTATAATTTTCTACAATATAAAAATTAAGTTAGTCTTAAAAAATTAATTATCTTACCTTCGAGTATCCCATAGTTTTACATTATTGTCGTATGCACCAGACATAAAAAGATGTTCTTCTGTCGTAGACCAACAAATGCATTGCACCCATTGAGAATGTGATGTAAATATTGACTTAACAATAGCACCCTCTATAAAATAAAATTATATAAATTAAATTTTTAACTTTGTGATGATAATTTTTATATCTAATTGAAAACTAAGAAATACTAAATCTAATTTTCACAAACCTGTTGATCTTGGATCGTAGAGTCGAATGTGTTTATCCGCTGATGCAGTAATGAGTGCTTTAGATAAGGGAGAATAGTCCACATCAAAAAAGCTTTTATTTCCAGCAAGTTCATGTTTTATTCCACCTAATTCTGTATCCCAAATTTTCAAAGTATGATCCCATGACGATGTAACGATTTCTGATTTATCGCTCCAAACTACACCACTAATAGCTTCTTTATGACCTTTCATAGTTCTCAATGGTACCTTTTGAAAAAGTAAACTTTATTATTTATGTTACAAATGCCATCAAATATTAAGGACAAATGCACTCACTCTTGTTTTACTCCCGTCAGTCTTTTTCTTTTTAGAAACAGATTCCCCATCTTCTGTTTCATCCAGTAAAGCTGAAAAATTATTGTTAATATACTTGAAGTTTTAGTATCATTCATTATAAATAATTTTACAAATTAAACATAAAAATATAACGTACAAGTTGACCAAATTTTTAACATAGTATCCCAAGAACCAGTAGCCATTAAATTGCTTGTGGTATTGACACCAACGGCTTCAAGCCCTCTTTCATGTCCTTTACATGTATGTATACTTTCTACAGAATTACTTTCCACATTCCATTTCCATAAAATAGCAGTTTGATCTTGAGATGCACTATAATATAATAAGTATTAAATGTATTTATACATAAAATAAAAAATAATAGACATTTCCAACATAAAAAATAACATACCTTACAAAAGTTCCATTGTCACCATCTAACGATATCCAGGCAACAGCTTTTATAGGGGATGAATGTCCAGGAATGGTTAAATGATGCTTTCCTTTGGCAGTCCAAAGGTGAAGTGTATTGTCATAACATCCAGTTAAGATCCTATTATAAATTATTTTATTTTCATAAATAATACAGTTCTAAACTTATTGGCAATTATTAGAAACAGTTTTGTATTTTTATTAAAATATATTACCACTTTTCACAGACTGCAACAGCAGATACCCAGTCATCATGTATCAAACAGTCTTGGGGTTCAGGTGGAGGATGCTTTTCAATATACTCAATACTAATTACATCTTCAATAGAAACACCTCTTTCTCCAATATGTTCAGCTAATGTTGTACGAAGAAATTCGGAACATACAAGAAAATCAAATTCTATCTCTTGATTTGCAGTCTCTGATTCTGTAAAAATATTAATAATATTAGTTATATTCATTAATTATTATATGCACATGCTTAAAAATTAATGTACCTTTCAGAAGTTCATTTACAAGAACATTTAATTCCGAAACAATGACAGTTGCAGGTACTGACAAAGGATAATCTGGTACTGCGTATCTAAAGGAAAAAATTTTATGTTATTGCATAGTAAAATAATAAGAATTTTTCAACTTAAGCTAGTGTAAAAATCTATTTCTTCAAAAATGTTCTTAGTATCTATCATAACCTCAAAGAGAAAATGATTTAGTTTTGATTTAAAGTACAACTTTAAATAATTAAAACTTTGAAAAAAATAAATATTAAAGCTTGATTTATTGAACAACGTTAACAAATTATTCTGATAATATTCATTGCATCTATAACATTAAGAAATGAATTGTTTTCATTAACTATAACCTCACTCTTAAAATATAGTTTAATTCGGTACTTACTGTTGTTGTTTTGTTACAAAACGAATTTGTATTTGTGGTATATCGCTATCTATACTTTTATTTGCCATTTTGAGTATATAATTAAACTTACAACAAATATTTTAAAAATGCTCATCAATGAACACAACTTTGCCAAAGTTTACCACGAATCACTCGAAATATGTCTCTCACGTCTCTCATAGTTAACTTCAATATCACACAAAGTTATAAAAACTTTATTTAAAATATTTAACGTTTATAATAGTAGTAGTATCTATTGTTTTTTAATTAATTATCGTATAATATTTTTAGAGTGTCTTTAAAAAATATTATATTCTAATTATATTTTATTTACTACTATTTTACTATTTAAATATATATATAGCTATAACGTGGTACTTTAATTTCACCGCCCTTGAATACTCAACAACTTCAAGTTACAAAAAAACAATATGGCGATGCCGTCTCTTGTTTTGAACGGAAGACGCACGTGGAGCTGACAATGCCGTCTCTTTTAACATAAAGTAGACTAATTATTTTATCTTTTAACACGTGAAGTTATGTTAGTTAAAATAAATAAAGTGAATCAGCTAGGGAAGTATATTGTGTGAGTGAACTTTTGTATTCCAAATAAACCAAGAAAATGCAGCTAAAAACTAAATCCAAGTCCAAAACCAAACCTGCAAAGTCTCTAGATCTAGATCAAGCTGATGACTTGATTTTAAAGAGAAAAGGTGGTGGAAGTATTATAGATCATCGTCCATTATTTTCAAGCGATGGAGAGTAAGTTATTGTTTTGGTACTATTTCATTTATTGTAATCCCATTGCATTAATTACAGAATTGATACTATTGTAGGACATTGTACGTCGTATGGAAGCAAGTCATTAAAGCTTATAGTGTTCAAACTGGTGATTTTGTTAGAGAATTGGAACCAGCTGATAATAAAATAATCAATATTGCCTTATCTCCTGACAATTTAGAAACTATTGTTGGTTGTACCGACAATGCAGAGCTTGTTTATTGGAATTCTCAAAATGGTCTTATTACTATGAAAACGGTAAATAATTTATAGTATGAATGTAAAGACATTTTTGTATCTATTTATTACTGAATATATTTTCCAGAAACTTTTAATGTCTAATGTGGAAATTAAAATTAAAACATTTCACATTATTTATTATAAAACTAACGAAGGCAAAGATACATATAACACTGTAATCAGTTCTATTATAAAAAAAGGAGATCAAAAGATTTTACGTATTGAGTTATTTGATTTAAAACTTGGTACTACGTGTTTACATAAGGATATTGAGTGAGTAAATAATAATATAAACTTATTGTTATTTGTTTAAATAGAAATTTAATTCCTTTAATAATATTTTAGAGATTTCAATGAAGATTATTACATTGACATTGTTGGAAATTTTGGAGAAAATCTTATAGCTATTGCACAAAACTGCTTTTTATATATTATGAGCCCAGCACATCGATTGAAATTCCTTCGGTAAATTTATTTAAAATATTTTCAAAATTTAAGTTAATTTAAAGTATTATATTGAAATTAAAATATATTTAACTTATAAAAATTAGTCATAAAGCTGGAAGACCTATTACATGCATTTCTGGGCATCCTGAAGAAGAATGTGTAGCAACAGGTGACACAAGTGGCCGTGTTTTAGTTTGGAGAAATATATCACAGTTTAATGCAGTAAAATCAACATATCATTGGCATACATTGCCAGTTACGGAAATTGCCTTTAGTAAATCTGGTAAAGTATATATTTATTTAAAATTAATAAGAATTTTTTCTTATTATAATGGTATATTTTGGGACTCCATTTTTGTTAACTTGTTAAAATTAATTTACATACTGCAATTTAAACAGGAGGCCATATGTTTACTGGTGGTGGAGAATGTGTCCTTGTTAAGTGGTTATTATCAAATCCACAAAACAAATCATTTCTTCCTAGACTACCTGCTCCTATTAGACATCTTACTATAGCACCTGAAAACATATATGTAGCAGTATCAACATTAGATAATGGTAACTATTAAGAAATATTTGTATTTTATTAAATCATTAAACACACATAAAACAAATTTATTTTTTATGTAGGTATAATCATTGTAAACCCTCAACGAAAATTGACAGCAGTTATACAAAATTTTACATGGGGTGTTGCCAGCTCCCCTAAAAATTTATTTCCAGCTGGACTCACCATTGATCCACGTACTAACTGTTTGGTTTTAAACAGTCGAACAGGACATGTTCAATTTTACAATACTCACACAAAAAGTTTATTGTATAATGTAAGTATTATGTAAAAAATAATAGAATTTTTTAGATAACTTATACTAGGTATTTTCATCATATGAGAGACATAAAAGAGAGTAATTAAAAAACAATCAAGATAATTTAAAAAAATAAAATAAACTAAAAGTTTATATAATTAATTGTCGTTAGGTAAATATCACTGCTCAAAACTTGTTGACTCAAGAAAGAAGTACAGTCATTGTAAATACTGAAGTAACGCGTATAGCTATAAATACTAATGGTAGTTGGATGGCTACAATGGAAGAACGTAATGATAATGTATCCAGTATAGAAGTTAGACTTAAGTTTTGGCAGTTTAATGTGGAAAAACAAAGGTAAAATTCTTTGAAGGTGTATCATTATTATACTATTTATTGTAACAGTGTAAATATTTAAGTTTTATTTTTTTAGTTTTGTATTAAATACATCAGTTGAACTTCCTCATGAAATTGGTGTTAATGCAGTGAAGTTTAGACCGACATTTTCTGTCAGTGATAATTCTCAATATGTTGTGACTGTTGGAAAAGATGATAAATTTAAAGTATGGTACCTTGCGGATTCTACATCTATTTATGGTAAATATTTTATTAAAAAATTAAAGGAACTCCTTAACTTTATTTTTATTCTATTATTTTAGATCAAACAAAACATTGGAGATGTTACAGTGTTGGTTACTACAGAAATTTGGCAACATTAGATGCTGGATTTTCCGTTGATGGTTCTTTAATAGGTGTTGGTTTTGGACCTACATTAACCCTATGGGTTCCAGAAACTAGTGAATTAAAAAACTGTTTAACTCACAGTCGATATTTGCAGCCGATAACGTAATAAACATAATATTATCATAAACTTTTATACTATAAATTAATTTTTAAAATTCTTTAAAACAATTCTTTACAGGAAAGTTGAATTTAGTAAACAAGAATATTCCCATCTTGTAGTAACAGCTTCAACAGAACACATAGCAGTTTGGGATCTTTTGACTTTAACTGTTAAATGGAGTGTGCCTATTAATTTAACAATTTTGGCTGCTGATTCTATCTCAGTTTATATGGCCGCATTTACTACAGACAACACACGTATGTTTTCTTTATTCCGTTATTTTATATTTTGTCAGATTGTTTTACAGATTTACAATTCATTTAATTTAATCATAATTTTGAATTTTGTAGTTTTTATTTTTTCACCTGGGAATCCAGAACCTATATATGTAAGAAAAAACACTGTTGAAAAAGATGTTTCCATATTAGGGGCTTGTTTTGTTCCCAATCTTCAAGAAAATGAAGCTAGTACAGTACCATGGCAAAAGAAATCACAGTTTTTCTTTTTAGATTCAGAACAGGTATATATGTTAATTCGTAGGCACAATAGATATATTACTACTTGTATATTAACGTTACATTTGTATTTAAAGGAATTGTTGACTTTGGAATCGAAATCTGAATCAAATATAGCTTTAGAAAATCTCTCGACTAGCCGTAATTTACCTTTAACGACGTTCAATCGCATGTTAGCTACAGAAAGGATATCTAACGTTGAAAAACCAACGACTGTTATCCATGATTATACAAGGATAGCTAGTAAAGGAATGGTGGACGAGGTAAGTGTTTAATTTAAAAAATAGTATATGTTTGTTGAATGCACTTTATTTCTCAAGTTTGTTGCGAGATCAAAATAATTCAACGGTTCGTTCTCATTACTTATATTACAATGTAAAATCTTATAAATAAGTAGAAATAATCTATCTATAATACTCATAATTAAATGCAATGCAGAGTACTTCATCATGGTGTAATAAGAATTATTATAAACGGTATATAGAGTAATATAAATGTTCGAATAGTGAAACGAACCATTCAGTTGTTTAAAATACGGATTTTATGATCATTTATAATACAAAATGAGAATTGTTTTTGATAGTAGCAGTGACATTTTAATGTAATAAGATGAAATCAAAGTGCTGCAAATTCTTTTCATTTATATTTTATAAAAAAGAAAATTCTAATTTCATTTTTCAATTTTTGCGGAATTTTACAATTAGTTTAGATTTTTGGCAACTGTTAAAAAATATTTTAAAAATTCCATAAAAGCATTCCAGAAACTAAGTATGATTTAGGAATTCTAATTTTATGTATTGAAGTAAATACAAAATGAATTACTTGATTTACATTGATATAAAAACTTTAGGCCCCTAAATCATTCATTAGACTGACACTTTCTCAAATTTATTTTCATTTTTAATATACTTATCAAATTATACATAGTTTTTTTAAAAATAAAAATAAAGATAGCAAAAATCCAATTAATTAGTTTTGAAGACTATTACAGAAATTTTTTTAATTAATTTTTTTTTTTAAATGGTGTATTCTTACTTTACTTTATTATTTTGATTCAAAAATATATTGTCAATTGAATGCGAGATTTAAAGGTCTACCACTTTCCTAGTCAGACTTTAGTGAAAGATTCTTAGTACCATTAAAACTAAAGAATGAATTTTCAAATGCTGAATTGGTTAAATATACATTTTATAATAAAGTAATTATGGCTAATTCGATCATACACCTAATTTGGCCTTACAAATTTCATCAGCTCTACTTTATGAAACAGCTTAATTAGAAAGACTGTGAAAATTATGGCTTATAATTTATTTTCATATTTTCCAACTTTTTTTCATTTGTTTACAAGAGTAAAGTGGCCGACTTAGGTATACAGGGTAAGTGTACGCTGTATAGTTAGCTATAGTTTTTTTTTTATATAGCTCTTAGCAAGACTAATTTAATTTTTGGAGTATTCGAAAATTTTTTTTCTAGTAGTAGATAGATTGTATTTTAGTGTATTACCGAATTACCCAAAGTTACCTTATATCAAAATCCCAGCAACATGTGAAAACCAGATAAAAGAAAAAAAAGTTTTACACAACAATCATTCACATGTCACAAACATGTAGTAAGTATAAGAATGTATTAATAACATAATTAATTTAACATAATTAACGTGAAACGTTGAAAAAATTCCTTCTTATAAGGTGCCCTGACGATGTTGAAATCAGTATAGGAATAAATGAGATGTTTTGTACTACTTACATGCATAATTTAACGAAAATAGTTATGTTTGAGAAATTTCAATGCCAAAAACTGTCGATACCCAACTATTGTATTAGGCATGGAAACGGATGCAAAACATATCGGTATACCGTTGCAAAAAAGCTTAACGACCGATTTCTCCTTCATCAAATTCAATAATAAGTTAGACAAACGATTTTCTTGAAATAATCATTCATAACCGGATTTACATAAACATACAACAATCAGAGAGCTCCTCGGAGAGGTCTGGATGAAAGATTTTAGCTATATAGGAAATCGTGAAAGCTCATCCTTTCCGAGGAAACAACAAAGAGAGTAAAGGGGTTGTAAGAGTGAGAAATGAACTCGCAGCTCGCTCAGGGCTGGTGGCTGCTTGGATAGAGGCTGGCGATGATGTAGGCGAGCGCCCTGCGGATGGCGGGTCGGCGCCGTCTTAAGTAGCGCGCCTCGTCGGCGGCCAGTGCAGGCGCGCGTCGCTCAGGGGGTCGCGGGGGCCTTTGCTGGGGGTGGGGTCCCGGGGCCTTCAGCTGCTGTCAGTGCTTGCGCCCGATCCGGTAGTTTCGACAGCGGCGCACCAGGTCGAACTTCCGATAGCGCAGACAGTGCCACTGCGGTATCTGCCGCATGTTCTCAATGGCCTGAAACACAAATCGCAAATACATAAGCATATTATTTTTCCAGTACAATTCTTAATATCCTTATTTTGATAAAGCAGCTTCCATTTACAGTAAATACTGGATTTACGCCTCTTTATTTGGATGCAACTTTGTGCATTCTGAGAGTTTGAGAAAATCATCTTATTTTCAGAATCTTATATTGCAGAAACATTACATTCCAAATAATTAATTTGCCAAAAGAAAGCATGACACAAAAGAGAATTTGAAAATTTAAAGGCATTGGTAGCTGGATTAAATATACGCAGATGAGCCATCTAATGAACTCGCAAATCTTTTAGCTAGGCAGTAAAAATTATGAAAAACCGTTTATAATATTACGCACAAAAAAAGTAGGTCAGTCGACACGTAACTGTGTCAATATGACGGCTCATAAGGGGAGATATTTCCAAATCAAGACCTTCGAACGTCATCTTCATCAGCGCCAGACCCTCAGAGCACTGTTTATCCTATCGGCGAATCGCCTGCACGCGACGCGCGAATTTTTCGTATCATTGCTAATGGCACGCATCATATCTGGGAGTGAATCATTGCGAAGTGTCCAAATTGGACATTCAATTTTGTTTTGTTGTCAGTCCATGACACTCATAAACCCCCTCGCCAATGGGAGACACTCAACTACTGTATATTTGATGTAATGGAACGGATCGGTTTGCATGCTATGTGGAAATATAAATAGATATAGAAATTTGCAGAAAGGCAGAATCAATTTAAAATAATGGGGTTGTCAAAGTGGAGAGATACGGCTTAATAAAACACTGAAATTTTATTAAATCTTTCGAGCAAATTCATTTTAAATTGAAATTGAAATAATACTTTTCGATACTAGTGCGATAAAAACGATACTTGCTCAAGTGAGTTTGTCACCCGAGCGAGAGAAGTGGCACTTTACGCGCAGAGTGTGAACAATTAATTTCATCAAAAGACCTAAACTTTGTCCATATAAATTAAAGATATTTAAATTTTTTTTTCACTTTTCACCAGAAATCACGTCCGTATCAACTCGTTTCTGCATTTACCCGAAACTCGGATTCATGAATCTCATTGATGAAATAATAATCTGCGTGCCGTAAAGCGTATTTGCGCTTACGCTGTTAAGCTTCTCGGCTCGGCTCTTTACAATTATATCGCAGTGTACGCACGCCCACCTCGGAGTTTGCTTTACAAAACAAAGTTAGCAGCAAAAGCGATGACTCGCGTATTGGCGAGTTTTCATTCGCTACGGGGAAAATACGGATCTTACGCGAGCTATGTACTCTCGCTCATACTAGACTCGATTATTCGTATTTGCATTGCGTTTTATTCGAGTTATATATAAATTCAGGAGCTTTCTCAAGGGAGATTTGAGAGCCTTTCGTGTTTATTTCTTGAATTTTCCGATGTGATCGTCAGTCAGACGTTTAAATTTGATGGGAAATTTGTCAAAATTCCTCTTCTATGTTGGATGATTTCTTTATTTTTTTAATCATTACAATGGAAATTTCTCAATAAGTTTATTTTTTAAATTTTAACTAATTGACTTTATTTGAAAACAGACATAACAGAGATTTTTCTGATATTCATATGTACGTAAATGCAAGTGCAAGGAGTTCAATATAAATATTAAAACAACTTTTGTAACAGATATGCATTTCTGCATGGCATTTTATTTCCATATTTAGGTATAACTAAAAAAAAGAAAAAAAAGCGCGAAAAGTCGTAAAAATATAATTTTGTTGGTAATTGTAAACGGCTGCTATAAGCCAAATTCGTTAATTCGGGGGAGTTAGGCCACTTTCACTGCGTGCAATCAAATCGAGATCATGATTCGCTTAACATTCGAGGGCCGTCGACGTCGCGCGGGGCTCGACTGCCGCTGGGAACGGGGCCCATCTGGTTAGCAGTTCATTCCACCCCGTGCCGGACGCGTTGGCAATTAGTTGCTTTCTGCATTTTACAAGCTGGAGCCGCGCCGCGCCGAGTGTCGGCAGAGCCCGCACTTCCCCCGCTTCGTGCGTAAGTTTATGTACGCGTGTTTTGACACGTACACGCGCGTTTAAGAAGGTCCAGCCGAGTCAAAGCCTCGGAGATACCACTATATACGCTTCCATGTGAGCTTCTTTCTATAAGTGCGGCTATTATGGCTTTGCCAATTTCTTTTAAGCGCTTCTCTTCTATGTAATAATAATCTTATTAGATTACGTCTAAATAAATTATTAATGTTTTCCTTGGTAGGGGAAGATAATGGAAGACTTGTTTTTTCCTGCTTTCATCTCTTTCTCTTTTGAGCTCGCGCCCACGCATGTGCGGAGCACTATATAATAGGTGGCCAGCGTGAAAAACATCAGTATTACCGTCACTCTGGAGACGTGACGCAATATTATCAGTCAGAATTGCGAGTAGAGCTTTTATAAAAGATCGGGTCACTGCAATAAGTTTGTTGTTATAACAAGAAAAAATTTCCTCTTTCGCCGTCAATAAAACATAAATATATTGAGGTGCGATTAAGTGTATGCGAAAGGACTTGATATGCGTCCTATTTGGCAAAGACCCAAACGTGCTTCAGAAAATTGCCGTCGTTGTAAAGTACTTTGAAAATATTTTGAAAACACAAGTGGTATTTAATATTTATTTTTTAGAATGGAACTTTTTCTTGTAAACAGTATTCTGTACTGAAAAATAATTAGAAAAGAAAATCGTTAGTATGAGTCATATATTAACGTCGTAAAACGAGAAAGATTATTCATCTTTCCTGGATTTATGATTTGATGCAAAATAAGGATATTGTGCGAAATCCCAAATGTTTCCATTAAATATTTTGTTGCGACAGAATTATGTGCGACTATTAAACTTTATGCGTAAATATACGTGTTTCTAGAACCTTTCTTCACTTGTTTCTTACAAAATGGTTAAATAGACTAGAAGAATTTGTAAAAATGTTTGGCATAATGCTTGTTCAAAGATGTAGAAACGACAGACTTTCCTGATAGCGGAAACAAACGCAAGCGTCCAGTATTAGTTGTTAAAGTGCTGGCGCGTAGGGCGCATAAAGAGAGCGAGAGAGAAAGAGAGAGAGACGATTATAACGATCGTGCGTAAGAGCATATGAGCTTGAGCTTGCAAATAGCCACACGCGTACCGCGACGCATTGTCGGCTGCTATGATATTAGCACGAAACGAATGACCCAGTTCTCGAGAGCGTGAGTCGCAAGTACTACGCGCGTTGCATGCGCCGACTTTGAAGATGAGCTTTTCCGAGAAGCCACGGCGGCTATCATTGCGTGTCATGGGCTCGATCGGCCAATCGAAAGGTCCTCGGGGGCGACAAGACGCTAAACGATTGGTTATATGACGCTCGAAGGTCGATGGCCTCCTTTGCGCCCGATCCCCCTTTACTTGCTCCTCCTTTCTTCGGCCTGTTTCGCAACTGGACACCAGAATACTCCCGAGGGTTCGGTCAAAAGTATGGGAGCCTATTTTCAATTTTTACTTTCATGAATTTCGGATACCCGGATTGCGTATCAACATTTCACGTTTATTAAACGTTCTCGTACTTGAGTGCATTATCTAGAGCTTTAGCATTCGAATCTCTGGATTTTAAAATGAAACAATTATACGGGCTTTCTTACATTTTCATTGGGAATTCGTTGTGAGTGATAAAAATATTTGAAACCAATTAAAGCTCCCGTGGAATGCTGTTTTTCAATACATACTTATAACTGATTGATATTCAGAGAAGAAGACGTCGCAATAAATAAAAATTATACTTACGGCTTCGGGATCGCCTGAAGGGTGAGCCGAGGAACTTGCCGCGAGGAAAATTAGGCAGGCCAAGCACAGCAGCAATCCAAAAGTGTATAACTTCATCCTCGGTGAGTTTCGGGAAAATCGCTTCTCAAAAATGCCGTCTATCGGTTCTCCAAATGTCGCACGCTCGAATTCCTTTATCAAGTCTCCCGCCCCTGGACCTCTGATATCCTGTTTACGCGCGCAACCCGTGGTGGGTAACCACAGTTGGCCGACAATGCGAGATACTCTCGAACGTGTCTGTGAGCGCTCACCGGGGAACTGAGTTTGAGTGCTCCCGCCATGATCTAATATAGAGCGCATGGCGAGCGGCTCTCTGGCTGCTGCCTCCCTCCCACCCCGCGCAAGCTCCACGGCGGCGAGGCATCGCGCGCATCCGAGATGGATCGCATTTACTTTCGGCTTTTCCGCGCTTTTGTCAATAAACTCTTTCTTTGCTGTTGTTCTTTACCCTTGCCCGACTGGATTTTCCGCTGTTTTTCGACTTCGCGCGAAATTTCGCGTTCGTTGATTGCGCTGTTCTTGCATTTCAATGAAAATATAAATTGCCGCCGGACTGCTTGATCGGGATTTTTATATGCTTGTATACTTGAGCAGTGAGTAATCGTTCTAGGATTCCCTAGAGCTACAATTATTCGTTCTGTTCCCACGGTTGATGTTCTCATTCGTCATGTAGCAGAACAAATGCAACCATGCTGATGTTATGTTGTAAAAATTCTTTTTTATATAAACTATTGAATTTTCACTAGAGAAATTTTAATTTTTTTAGTTTCAGGGCTTATATATTCAGATCTTATAACGAATAGAAATTAATGTGTATATAAACTCTCAAAAATATTACGATGAAAGAAGAAAAATGTCCTATTTGCGAAAATCGCTATTTTTTAATAATGCATTATATTTACATGATTCCTCAATCTAGCTTTCACTGACCTATAGCCAGAATACTCTTGTTGCAATTTAGTCTACTAACGGTCTTCCGCGTCTATTTGGCTCAAGTGTTGTTATTAGTCATTATTCTTATTAACCTATACTAGTCCTATAATATTTAGATCAATTAGAAAAAAATTATTATTTTAATAATAACAATAATAATACACATTTATAGATATACGTAAAAATATTATAGTCATCATGTTTATTCTATTCTGTTTCAAAATATTTATCTAGATGGAAAGACCTGTACTTGAATGTGTTTGTTTTCAATTTTTGAAGTAAAAACCGCATAGCTTATGCAACTTTGCAACGATTAATTTACTTGTTTATCACGTCTAATGTAATACACATAGGCTGATAAACATTTTTAATAAAATTATTTTTACTTACAACATACAAATTTCAATGGGAAAATACAATTCAAGGAGGTAAACAGTAACAGTCCTTGAAGATAATTTTTAATTTATTATTAAAATTACGCGACAGACAAATGATGATACTGACACTCCAGTAGCACCCGAAAGTCTAGAAAGATTGGAGAAAATGAAAATGACGCGTGTCCGGGGTCTTTCGGAAGGATTCCAGTTTCTGGTAGAAACCACGTCATTCTCCTTGGCGAGTCATTTTCTTGAGAACAATGAGTATTTGACTGGATAGTGCATAAGTATTTTAACTGGTTCACGTTTCCATCACTACGATATCAAATTTTTCCCAAGATTTCACTGTTTTGCTCGAAACACGCATTGGATGATACCGAAGTAGATCAGGCATTGTCGCATTAAGGGAAACTAATTATCTAGCCGGGATACGATGCATTTAATATAAAGCATATCGCATAAATTCCATTAGCTAATTGCAACACTGTGACATTCTAGCTTCTCACAGTGCCGGCCCACACACTACCACCCATGAGGATGCTATGCATGCCGTTCATTCTTTCGCTCATTGGCAAGCCTACCAAAACTCAATCCAACGAAAAAGATACAAGGTAATTCATTGCTTATTTTTCATTTTTGTCAAATTAAACAATTATTAATTTATTAAGTAAATGACTGATACAGATAAAGGGATTATTGATGTTTAGAACGTGCATTGAAAATATTATAAATACAACTTTTGAGCACCCTAACATTAATTATTAACTAATACCAAAATCATTGAAATAAAAGAAGTTTCGTAATAAATAAAAATAATATTACTTTATCTGCGATCAATGTTTCTCATTTGAATTTGATAAAAGAATAATATTTTATTTCGATACTATGATTTATAAATAAATAAGTTGATGGACTGAACTAATTTTAACGAAACCCTTGTACTATAACTAATGTTTTTAATTTTGTTTAAGGAGCATTATAACTGTTGATGTAGATGACGATAGTGAAGACGAGGGTCAAAAAAGTATTACAACTGTTGGTGGCAAAGAAAAAGTATCACATAACGATAAAGGTACAAAGGAGGAGCCAAAAGATCTCCTTAACTTAGATTGGACCTTCCTATCGACTGTATTGCCGAGCAATGAAACTGCAAGCTAATTTCATTTGCAGTTACTATAAATTTGTTTATAAACGAATTTTTTTAATTGTTAATAGTTTCAAAAAATAAAAATTTATATATATAAAAATTTATGTACAAAATTGATGACATACAACAAATCTGTACAAAAAATAAAAACCAATTTAAAGAAGTTTATATACTTTTATTATATTTATATTGACAAAGTAATCTTTAACAAATTAACGTTTATGGAGAAAAATTTATTACTTTTTTTCATAAGAAAAATTACTATTTTCACGGTATAAGTGCTGGGAAACACTCGTCATGCGATGTTTACTCTTTTAAATAGTAATTTTTATTAAGTGGTAATAAAAGTGGTAAATATTCGAGAAGATTGAATCGTCGAATATATGCCGTCACTTTTCAAGAAGTTCTTGAATGCAATTTAAATACAAAATCATCACTACATCCATCGCTGGAAACTGGTAATTTATTCAGACACATTTATCGTTGTGGAACATAAAATTGTTTCTCATCTTCAAGGACCATGATGCTCAACTTCATCAACATTGCAAAAATTGTGATAAACAAAGATTATTTATAATGGAAACCCTTCAATAGTCTGTATATGCTACGCAAAAAATAATAAAAAAATACAAAATACTGGACCAACATGATTTCTTAAATAAATATTATAGATATACAAATAACATGGACGTCTTTCTTCAAGTAACGATATCTCGGAAAATAATACTATATTGCGAAAAATTATATGTTATTCCTTTTTGAGTCTAGTATATTATATACTGATTTTTAGAAAAAATATGGAGAAAATTATCTTTGCAATTAATTAAAATGTGGCTCCAATAAATGCTTAGCATCGGATTCCCAAGTTAATATCCCCAACTCGAAGATTAAATATCTCGATTTTTAATACCGCAACCGATATTAGGCTTTTCCAAAATCAATAAAATGAATCAAAATTAGTTTGTCTTGAAAGTTTCAACAAAAATTAGAGAAGAGCGATTTTTTGGAGAACCTCCTTAAGTTTACTTTGACATGACTTACCCCGTTCGAGCAATCGATCTTTAATTTTCTCTGTATCGACGCCTTTTCAATGGAAAACATTAATTATTTCTGAAGTTGTCCCTAGAGTAACACTAGTCACGGGCTATATCATAATTTAAAGTAAAATGTTTTTCATACAACATATTTCGATAAAGTTAATTTATCAGTTTACCGACGTTTTTTGACCAGCATAGATGATGTATAAGAATTTGGAAGTGTTACTAAAACAACTTAGCTGTAATTTGCATTGAAAAAATTAGATATAATGGAATGACCTATACTTGTAGATCTTCTGAAATAATCATATTTTTTGCTAGTCAGTATTTTGGAAGAAAGTCTATGAATATATAATGCAATATTAGCATTTTAGTATCTCCACCCAAAAAGAACGTTTTAGGATTTACACCACTAGCTATATATATTTTTAAATTTTCGTTACTAATTTCACTTTTCAATACTGTAGCAATTGATACGTCTGCATATACATAATAATGGAAACTATTTATCGAGTTGTAATTCACTGCTTTTTAAAAATGTATTCTTATCCGCTTATGAAGAGCAGTGAGACTGGAGAAGCGTGGTGATCCACATGTGCGTATACTTTTCTCCGTATATAGAATAGAAGAAATAGGTATGAAGGTACTTAAGTATGATTGATGATGAAGCCTGAGACTCAACGTCGTCCCTACGCATACGGTTTATCTAAGACAGCTCACTAGTTTACGACTTTATATATTCATTTTATCATGTAAATAATAACCGGCTTAACTCGTACCTTCCCATTTGTATCAATAATGTGCGTTATGTGAGTTCCAAAATTTTTTAATTTTCAGGCTGATATGTTGAATTTCTCGCTCAAATTTTAAAAAAGACCGCGGATTCTGAAAGATACAGATGAAAGAATATTGCAAAATATTTTGCTCAAAATATCACAATTGAGATAAAAATGTTCGCTTGAGAAGATATGGGTTAAATTATAATTCATAAATAAGTCTAACTATAGGAGAGGGTCAGGGGTCCGAATCTCCGATTCGGCTGAAACTGTGGGATATGTTTTTCGATATAGAAATATGAAGAAAGCTGCAATATTAGACCCTAACGCTAAAAAAAAAAGTTCTGGGCAAATTACAGCTAAAAGTGCCCAGAACTTTGTTTTTTTAGTATTAGGGTCTAATATTTTGCAGCTTTGCTGAATCGGAAAACCGGACCCCTGACCCTCTCCTAGTAAGTATAATCAATTTCGTAATAATTTTTATACACATAAATATTTTCGTTTATTTATTATTTTTATTAATTATTATTTTGTTAAATTTAAGTTAGTCTAATTTATTATTGATAAAATCTTGAGCAACATTGCCTTTTTATTATTTAACTTCAAATTAGGATATATATACCTAATCAGTGGGAATTCATATTTTTTTAATAATAACTAAACATGCAAATTTTTCTTTTGTTATTATATTATGTAAGGATCCGCGCGCGTAACTGCGTGTGCTTCTGTGTGTAGTGTGTAATAAGTGTCCGTGTATAAAAATGTTGGCATAATAAGTGTGCTTGTAAATGATCTTTTGATTATAAAATATAATTGAATATTTTGTATACAGTTCATTAGAAAATCCAATATTTATCTACCCTATAAATTATTATTTGATTTATACAAGTAACTCTTTGACGTTAATAGAAATAGAAAATAAAATATTCTTTTTCAAAATAATACACTTTATCCACATAAATAATTTTTTTTTTATAGTATATTTGAAAAATATTTCTTGATGCAGTAAATGTGATATAATAATATATTTTGAAATCAAATTAAAAATACGTATTGAATAATAATAAATATTTTAGTAAATTTCGCACATAAATTTTATTTTTTTGACATTTTTTTAAATGTCTCAGATCGTGTAATGACTTCTTCAACGATTTTGGTAACTTCCCCTTTGTAAACTGAATCTTTTTCGATCAGCTTCATTAAAATTTCAGCTCGATCCGCGTACAAAAAATTGTTGTAGGCTTCGGGATCTTCTGCCAAAACAGTTCTAATTTTATTTTCTATGCCAATTCCCGGGGTGTACATAGACGCAATGCTTAAACCGTAACACCTATATTCCTCGTATTCATTTAAAAGTTCTTCCAAACTCGCTAATATCACGTCTACTTTGTTCTTTTGCACGGTTTCGCACACAGTCCTGTGGTAAATTTCAATCATTCTTCTTTCTGAATTATCGCGAAACTTACAATCTGTAGTTAAATACATGATTTGCGCGAGATCAGCAGCCTCTGGTATATACCGCAGCAGCTGGAAGTCCAAAATCTTGCATTTAGGCGGTGTCTCACCATTTACCATAATATTATTGACCCACAGATCACTGTGACAAATTGTATTTCTCCTCGTTTGCGATGGTTTTATCAATTCGAAAATTTGGTCGAGATAATTCTCAATTTGGCCCCGATCGTTACAGCCAAGAGATTTAGCCACTGCAATAGTTACGTTAATGCTTGCTTTGTACCACATCCCAAATATTCCGTCACGTTTGAATACACCCTCAATGAATAGATCAGGGTATATATCATAGAAGGACTTTTCCATACGTTTCTCTGCTATTGTGAGTGCTGCGTGAAAACGGGCTAAACTTTTTAGAGCCGATGTAAGCGTATTCTCATCGGACAGTCCATTAATCATTTTAAAATTTTGCGGTTTCAAATCTTCGAAGATCAGCATATCGTCCTTTACTAAGTAACACTTTGGACACCACAGCTCACCTTCAAATTCCTTGGTTAGTTCGGGCATAATATCTCTGTAAAATGTCGTTTCTTTTTTAAAACATCTTGTTTCGTTAATAATAGTTACGTCAGCCACGGAATCATGAGGAATGCATTTAACAAAAAATGAATGCGTTTCTTCATTAGATAGGTTTTCCGGTTTCACTGTTACTTGAAGGTTCCAGTGCGAACCGAGAAATCCTACTCTTTCTTGCGAATAGGACTGCATTCGGCACTTGATGATTTTTGCATTAGGTCCTATAGCATATTTAACGACTTTGTTTATGTCATCTATAGTTATATATTTCAGATCAGATCGCTTTGAAAGATTAAATGTGGCATTGTTTCCAGTCATGCTGTCCTTGAATATCTGCGCATAATGATTTATATATCTATATAAGTGTGAAATTAAACTCCACTGTAGTGATTATGAACATCTTATATAAGTGAAGAAAATTGCTATTCTAATAATAGTTTTATAATTGATAAAATTCAAAAGTAAATGTAAATATTATGCTATTTAAGGTGACTTCACATTGCTTTTCATAAACCAGTAGTTGTACTTTGCAGGTTATGAAATCTTTTCAACTTTTATACCGTTGACTCCCTACGAAATTGCACAAGGAACAAATAAAAAAGATTTATATAGTTTGTTGAACTTTCTTTTTATTGGTGATATCTACTTTTGTAATATTTAAATTTTGGTTGACAAAATTTTTTTCGTTACTTTATGAACCATATTTTTATATGATACCGTTTTTTACATTATAACATCTGAAAAAACAATGGTAAACAAATTTATGAATGTGACGAATTCTCGCGGTGAAGCCCCCTTATTATTAACTAGTATCTTTTGATACATTTATACAAGTGTAGGAGTTATAAAACAACTAAGACTAAAGAGTATTTACTCAATATGTTAATTTAAAAAAATAGTCAACCAATATCAATTTAATGATTATAGTTGCAATTATACTCATAAAAAAAATAAATATATATATAAACACTATATTATTATTTGTGAAAAATACTAACGATTGACTTACGATTTATCACTTTGCTCTTGCAAGATAATGCATCCGTCCTCGACGACTACTCGTGCCAGAGTGTTACCGGTATCACCGTCATTTTAAGACTCAATCGCCGTTCGAGATATCTAACTTTTATACATTTGTTACGGGCAGACGGAAGTTCCAATTTATTCTTTATCTTCCTAGGAAAGCATACTACCTGCTCCTAATGTTTTTTCTATGTGTCAAAATTTTATACATAGTATATTATATAAACGTCATATTTTATTTTATAGAACTATTTCAGATATTAAATCTATTTTTATGCAAAAGGTTTTCATTTGATGAGGGTGCTTGAATAAACCTAAGATAACAAAAAAACTTATATAAACGATCGCTGAAGTTGCATTGATATGCAGCGGTCACCAATCCAAGTGGTATAAACAGCAGATCGATCCAGGTATATTTGCACTACCCTATCCAAAGTTCCAACATATATGATATATAAATCAATAAAAAAAAGGCTCACAGTACACAAGTTCTTCGCCTCTGTTCTACCAGGCCACAAAATAAGTTTCAGCGCATTTTCTTTACTTCACAGTAGCAGTGTAAACAATATTGCTAATCTAAAGTTGCGAATAGTCGATAAAGAGAGGGAGATAGAGAGGATGTGTGTGTGTGTGTGTGTGTGTGTGTGTAGCGAGAGAGAGAAAAAGTGCGACTAAGCTTTAATAATTATTGAATTATTCATAAAAATATAATTTTTTTAAAATAGGTGTTGTAGAAAAAAGTAACAGAATAAAATCAATTCAAATCTACGTGATTACGTAGTATCATAAATTATTACATCAGAAAATTAAATAATGCCGCGACAACTAGATACAAATATTTCTCAATTCAATAGATTATTATTCAATCGCAATACAATGAAGCAAAATATTAATTTTGAAAAAGCTAAGTGCCTTCTAAATGAACTGGAAACTTTTAGTAATAAATTATTAATGTGTGTGCGGCGGGTAAGGTAATTGTACATTATATATGTACATCGGCGCCCCGTGCGAAAAATAGCACGATTCAATTTCCCACGAACACTAGCTTAGTCGAGTTCAGCTTTTGCGTCGAAGACTAGGACATCCCATTGCTTGTAACGAGAACTAGCACATTTTGCGAGACTGTTACCAAAACTAGCACTTTTTGGGAGACCACCTGCATTTTTACAGATTAAGAATATGTGAGACAGTAAGAAGTCTAAATTATGCGCGTAATGAGCCAAAACCTGATAAATGATATATAGTCTATTGCTGTGCGGGTATTGCAACGCTGAGTTAAGGAGACGTCACAGCCTATCTAAGGGACTGTATCCATAATGTGCCTGTGCCTACAAGCTCACAGACTCGAACTCAACTCTGAACCAATCGGAGCCAAGCCTCCAAGCTGGAGGCTTGACTTTGAATACTCCGATTGGTTGAGAGTTGAGTCAGAGTCCATGAGCCTACTGCACACGCACATTATGGAGACAGTCCCTAAAATTACATATAGTTACCGAGATTTACGTACTTTTCGTTATTCTTCTCGAATCTTTACCTTTTCTAAAAAATTCCAGTCATCGGCGGTTCATGAAGTAATTGCGAATATGTGATGATTGCGATAATTTTGAAAAGTCTTAAAATAAATTTAAATAACGAAAAGTACGGTGTAATCGGCTCCGACATCCCATTAATTCACATAACGTGAGCTCACTCTCTTTCAATTCTCTTGGGGTCGATACGATAGCAGAATTAAATAAAATGCTAATAAGTAATCTTTTTAATTACATCCATCATTGTCTTCCATCTTCTTAATGTTTCATTATAGAAGCCCACGGTTCAAAAAAACGTTTGCAATCCTGAATATTTCGAAAGTTTTACCGTAGTGAAGGGTGCAATGTGGCTCTGAAGTTTGCATCATTGCAATGTAACGTAATAATTGTTTACCATTCGTCCGGTCAAGATAATTCTATAATTGAGAAAATTTATTTTTAATTTAATTTCTCATTTATGGTTTGACTTAAAATATTAACTCTTTTAAAACGAAATTTTTTTTTCAGTGAACCTTTATCATAAAATCAGTTAATACTATAAAACACTAAATCTACACGCGACGTTAATATTAATTAATATAAATTTGAAGTAAACTAAATTTTGTTTTTATGTCGTTGCACTCCAACATTGCAAACTTCAGACACATGGTGCAACAATTATAGAAAGATAGCAACATTACCAACATTGTTTTTAAAAAAGAATTTTTAGCGAAGACTGCGTTGGCAATGAAGAAAATAATGGATTTCTTTATTTTCATTATAAACTTTTTAAAGATGTAAGTAAGAAGAAACCTAATTATCTACTTGCAATAGAAAAATAGTGCGGTCATGCACAATGTGCTTGTTTTCGCGGCAAGCTTATGAATCGCGTTACTTTTCGTCGCAAACTCGCGAATTTCGTAGCAATCTCGTAGTAATCTTGCGAATTGTACTAGTATTCGGCGAAAACTCGTGAATGATGCTAGTTCTCGTCGCGAACTCGCGAATTGTATTATAAGAGTATTCGACTCAAAGTCGTGAGTTATGTTAGTTTTCGTTGTCGTTTTGGGAAATGTGCTAGTTTCCATAAAGAGGGCAAAAAACGCGCTAGTCTTCGTAAATAGGGTAAAAAGCCTTCGTAAGGAGCGTTGATGTAATGTTACCATTTCCGTTGTACACATTGCTAATCTATCTATCTATCTAGTTAACACTATAGATGGTAGTGTATTACATATGGGCATATATTGAGTGTTGATGCTAACTAAAGTAAATCTTATTTTTTGATAATTTATGTTAAGATAAATGACTATTTAGCTTTAAATACTGTGTATATGAATTATATTCTGACATACCTTAATTATGTCATTTTGTAATATTTCGTTAAAAGAATAATAAAAAGAAATCGTTATAATAATTAATTTAGATGTTCTGGAATAGTTAAAAAAACATATTGTGTTAATTATTATGGAGATTGACGTTATATATTTGACTGAGGTGTTCGAAATAAAGTGAGCCAGAAAGCAATTAGCGCAATAAAAAAATGTAATCAATAGCCATCCGTTCTGACAATAAATAGATTATATAATAATGCATATTATTGAAAAATTATAATATAAAATATTGCTGCAGTGATGTTGGGGACGTTAATATTCCTCGGCACCTTCGCCTTCACCCTCGACCGAATCCATGCCGACCTCCTCGTAGTCCTTCTCGAGGGCGGCCAAGTCCTCGCGGGCCTCGGAGAACTCGCCCTCCTCCATGCCCTCGCCCACGTACCAGTGGACGAAGGCGCGCTTGGCGTACATCAGATCGAACTTGTGATCCAGACGCGCCCAGGCCTCGGCGATGGCGGTGGTGTTGGACAGCATGCAGACGGCGCGTTGTACCTGCGAACAGAATGTTGTCCAATTAAAGATGTTATTAGATATATTATTTGGGAGTGTTGAGTAAAGTATAATCATACCTTGGCCAGATCGCCACCGGGAACGACTGTGGGCGGCTGGTAGTTGATGCCGACCTTGAAGCCGGTCGGGCACCAGTCGACGAACTGGATGGTGCGCTTGGTCTTGATGGTGGCGATGGCGGCGTTGACGTCCTTGGGCACGACGTCGCCGCGGTAGAGCATGCAGCAGGCCATGTACTTGCCGTGGCGCGGGTCGCACTTGACCATCTGGTTGGCGGGCTCGAAGCAGGCGTTCGTGATCTCGGCGACGGACAGCTGCTCGTGGTAGGCCTTCTCCGCGGAGATGACCGGCGCGTAGGTGACCAGGGGGAAGTGGATCCTGGGGTAGGGCACCAGGTTGGTCTGGAACTCGGTGAGGTCGACGTTGAGGGCGCCGTCGAAGCGCAGCGAGGCCGTGATCGAGGAGACGATCTGGCCGATCAGCCGGTTGAGGTTCGTGTAGGTCGGCCGCTCGATGTCGAGGTTGCGCCGGCAGATGTCGTAGATGGCCTCGTTGTCGACCATGAACGCGCAGTCCGAGTGCTCCAGGGTCGTGTGCGTCGTGAGGATGGAGTTGTACGGCTCGACCACGGCCGTGGAGACCTGGGGCGCCGGGTAGATGGCGAACTCGAGCTTGGACTTCTTGCCGTAGTCGACGGAGAGCCGCTCCATGAGGAGCGAGGTGAAGCCGGAGCCGGTGCCGCCGCCGAACGAGTGGAAGATCAGGAAGCCCTGGAGGCCCGTGCATTGGTCGGCCAGCTTGCGGATCCTGTCGAGGACGAGGTCGACGATTTCCTTGCCGATCGTGTAGTGGCCGCGGGCGTAGTTGTTGGCCGCGTCCTCTTTGCCGGTGATTAGCTGCTCCGGGTGGAAGAGCTGCCGGTACGTGCCGGTTCGGACCTCGTCTATTCCACGGGATTTAAAGTTAGTGCCAATTCCAACGTACATTTAATGTATACCGTAAAGAGACTTTATTTTATACGCACCGACGACAGTGGGTTCAAGATCGACGAAGACAGCCCTGGGCACGTGTTTGCCGGCGCCGGTCTCGCTGAAGAATGTGTTGAAGCTGTCGTCGCCGCCGCCCAGCATCTTGTCGGAGGGCATCTGGCCGTCGGGCTGGATGCCATGCTCCAGGCAGTACAGCTCCCAGCATGCGTTACCGATCTGAACACCGGCTTGGCCGACGTGCACTGAGATACACTCACGCTGAAAGAGATGATTTTATTTAGACTTCTTTATGCGATTTTCAATAGCTCTCTCCATACCACAATTTAGTAAAATATATTTATTGCCTGGCATAAATATTCAATTTGAATATGGAATTTTTAAACTCATTACAAAAGCTTTGAATAGTAAAAAAAAAACTAAATGTATAATAATAAATAACAAATGTTATTGCACACTGCACGCACCGATCTAGCGGCAAAGTGATATAGGAAGGAATGAAGGAATTATTTTTATGCGGATTTCATAATATGCTTGCTAGAATCTATTTTTGCCAAACTCGCGCTTTATTCCTACGCGAGCAGTCTATTTCCGTATTCGCAATCCTGCGCAACACTGGCGATCGGATTCGCGCACTCGCGACTAATCGGTGGAAAATCGCGGAAAAGTTTTGAGCGCGAGCATTGATTCAGCAGGATGCGCGATACGTGCTTTCCCACCTATAGACGCTCGGGATGATACATAATGTACACCGGCGCGCAAGACGAGTATATTGATCTCGGGGGCTGCCCGACGTCTGTGAAACGTCGAGATTCCCCGAGAACACGTGTGCATACGCGTTATTGCATTAGCACCTACACCGCTCGATAACGTGACTTTGTGATGTGACCGCTACTTTCGGATTAATTGTTTTCGTGGTTTCGACCGTATCTATACGTTCATTGTTTTAATATCTGTGTACTTGGAATCATTGGGAGGTTTTTTGTAACTTATTATTGAGATTAAATAATAAAAGATACTCCATATTAAGTAGCGCAATTTAGTTAGTGACATTGTATTTCCACATCATTCAAGTTTATATTATTTAATCGCTTCAATTCAATTATACATAGTCGTCTCATAAAGTTCATACATACACTGAATTTTCCGATCTACTGAATTCCCTTATTTCAGTTTAATTTATAATTAAACAATTATTTAAGTTGTAATACAATAACACCAATTAACAATTTATTTCATATCTCATGTAATTAAACTAAACTTTACTTTTTTAGTCCGTGCATGCATCATATACATACTGTGTAAACGCTAAATCAAATTTGTATTATTTATTGGCAATAAATAATAGTGATTTTGTCTTAAATATAAACGAAGCACGTGTTTCTCCACTTGCAATGTATCGATTGACCTTTTAATTAATTGAGCGTATCTACAGCAGTGACCATCTGCATACTCGGCCCTAAGCAACTCTAGCCTACTTTTATACAATTTCCTTTATAAATCTTAGTTCTAGTTAATTTTGAGAATTTTCTAAGCAAAAACCATTCTTTCATATCACTTCTGTGAGTATTTGATATCCAGTCTATAAAATAAGTAAAAAAAACTCACCATTTTGAAAGGGACGTTGGCACGAGGTCGGGATAACGGAAAAGTTAGAGATTCTGTTGCTGCTCAACGCGCTTCCTTTCGCCGACTATATATAAAACTTGGCTTGCTGCGGACTCGTTTAAGCGAAGCTGGCGATGTTGCTTCTCCAAACGACGCCGGCGCTTTAAGGCGAGCCCGCGTGAGTCGAGGGGCTTTTATAGCCTCGCATCGCGGTGCGCTCGCGCGCAGGCGTCGCGCAGGCGGCTGCCTCTCTGCCCACATGCAGCGCAAGAAAAAAAAAGCCGTCTTATGGAAAATCAAAACAACTTTTTAATGGTGGGCAGAGAGAGAGACAGAATGGATGTCTATGTGCGTAGGTGAGTCAACGCATATGTTGGCGTTTTCTGCAGTCAAAGTTGTCTACCAAATGTAGTAGATAAAATGGAAGAAATACTTAAATTTCAAATTTTGTCGCAGCATTTTTAAATTTCAAATTCTGTATACTACAATTTTTAACAATTTTTCGCTTTTATAATAATTGCCAATATTATAAGTTTGAGTAATAGATATTTTTTATACTAAAATATATTTCTTGAAAAAGTATTAAACGCGAAAGAAACGTTTATGCCTGTGCTTTGAAAAATAATTACTAACTTTATGAAAAGTATAAAATATGTGAAAGAGATGTATTGCGCTAATAGTATATAATTTTGAAAACATGTAAAAATTTTATTTTAACTATTTTCATTTGTTAGAATTTTTCTAAACCTCATTTTTTAAGGCTATTTTATCTCCGAGTTACGACGAAGACACTTTTTTAAAGCCCGTATATCTCTATATATGTATAAATAAGTTAAAAATCAACTATAATGACAATAGTTATAAGTATATAACATGTATATTATATGGGGTCCATTGAAATTGACCAAAAGCTAAAAGTCGTTATTATTGTTATATATCAACTGCAATGAAATTGTTAGGGTGGGCGTTATGATTTTCATTGACAGATACGACAGTTTCCCAAGTCCGTATGCAGACGCGGACTCAGCTATGACCATTTGAGGCGGCGCGTGGCCGCTCAACGCAGTCCACAGCTGGAAAATCGCCTTGAAACAACTCTGTATTTCCATGCGCAGCTATACTAACGATCATAATTAAACGGCGCGATAGGTGAATGCAAATCGAGATAAAAGCGTGTCATCAGACCGGCTTCGCGGAGACGTATAGTCTTATTTAAAGAACGCGACCATTCCAGGGCGAAGAAAAGGTGAGCGACTTTGTGGCGCGCACGACGAGCAACAAGAAAAGGCGAGACGTTTTCTCCAGTTGTCGCGCGTGCGGCTGCCTGCCTGCCTGCAGGAGACGCTATACCAAATTTAGATACCGGGGGTGAGCACTAAGTCTTCGCGAGCTATTATCGTACTTTCTGTCGCTCACGTGTGCTCCGGCTGGTGTAAGTACCCTCAGATGCACGACTCTGAGTTGCTCGCTCGGCTTTGAATATATATCCGAGAATATATTCATGATCATTTTCAACGCGCTTCTTTAACATAATAATGTACTGAAAAAAAAATCTTTTTAAACATTACGTCAACTGATTTATTTATATAAATATAATAATGTTACTTGACAGCACTTATAAAGAAGTCGGTTCTTTGCCTATCTCTTAAGGTGTTATCCGCGTACTATACTTGATATAAATACTATTTATAAGTATTATGAGTTAGAAAAACAATTTTTTGCAACTTCTCTATTTGCATCAGAATTATAATGAAATGAATCTTATATATATATATATATAAAACAAAAAAACAATTTTATGATTATAATACAATTTTATTAATAATAATGAAATTGTCAAGAAAAGACGCTATATGCGGATTTCTAGAGATTACCCACACTTAGAGGGTTGGAAAAATAAAAAAAAAATATGGAGGCACACCTGTAAAAAAAAATGTCTCCGTTCTTTAGGCTTTAAAAAAATGTTTTTGTTCAAACTGTGTCACAAGATAAGCGTGGATAATCTGTATAGAACTCGTCATATACTCGGAGGAGGCCGAAAGTATCCATCTCGCAGAAACGCGAAAGTTTCGTCTCCGATATGAGCGACCCGTAGACCTATATCCTCACTTCCTCTCCATATCCTTCCTCTTTCTCTCTTTTCTCCTATAGCGCTATGCGCTCGTCCGTGTACGTGAGATCAACGGCCTCGGGGCCGCGCGATGTGTTGCATCGCGCGCGGCGTTCTATACACCGCGATGACTATCAGGCCCCGCGCGCATGTTCACCCGTGCGCACCAATTAGTTCTGCGTCGCGGGCCTTTGGGCGCGTCTGCACTTTCTGTACCTATCTGCTGCCTATATAAATCTATATTATACATATATCTCATCGCAGTGAGGCGTTACGCGTGAAAAACTGATCGTGTATAGGCTTGGTCCTATGGGAGCTCGCTCGTTTGATCAATCGCTCTATCATGCCCACGCCGTGTTTGCGTGTAGGATTGCTGCGCGCCCCGACCGTCATTTCGGATCGTATTGTGCGGGCTAATCGGTGCGTTTAGACAATGAATAAAGGCTGCGCAGTACGGCATTAGAATAAAACGATTGTATATTGCGCTACTTGTACAAACCTTTACGCGTTTATTATTTATAACAGTTGAACTTTTGAAATGGAAAGAAAAAAGATTTCTTTAATGAAAAGAAAGTAAAATATAAACAACTGGTATATATTGCAGTTTGATTATAGTGAGACTTATAAGTATATGAAACATCATCGGCTGTGCGAGAGGAGAAAATTCGATCGCCCTACATGCTTCGCGGCCATGGATCGCGATCTCTGCGGAGCCACAACTAACGCTCGAGCGTGAAAAAGTAGCTATAGGTAGTAAACTCTCGGGCGCATGGAGGCTGCTGTATGCTGCGCTCGGCCGCGTGGTACCGGACTCGCCGGAACAAGTCAACCGAGCGAAAGTAGCGTACACGGCCATGTATGGACAGACGAAGCTGCGACTAATGACGACATATACCCGCGCTCTCGCGCGCACACACCTTCGGCTCCCTCATTATGCACGCGCCTTTAAATGTTCTGTTCATTCCTGATTCGTTTTCAGTTTGACAATTTTCTTTCTTTTTTTTTGCAGGACAATGATCAGAGTTTCGAAGTAGCAGTTACTTAACTACGGCGTGCTATATTTTTAATCCAAAATTTTAAATCAGTAAAGTATATATTTTATTTAACAATAATATATATTGGATAAGTATATAGTATTGGATTTTGACGCGGCTTTTAGACAATAAGTATCGACACAAGGCATATTCTTCTCGGTCTTTTGTTGTCTTTTAATGTTTGATTCCTTTATGTTTAGTCTGTGCGCTAGCTATGTTATGACCATATTGCTCCCAATATTGTGGATATTAAAATCAATAAAGAAAAATATTTGCTTAAGGTGATGTGCCGCCCCCTGTTACCGACAATTGAACAGCTATTCGGAATAAGGGCATATCTCTTATGGATTTTCCATAAGAGCCATACCCTTATTTCGAATAGATTTATAGATTTAATAACTTTATTTTTTGGCTGGCTCCAAAAAAAAAAAGAATAGCTCTTCAATTGTAGGGACCCGTTGCTCTCTTTCAATTTTGAATTTTCAGAAAAAAGCTATTTGTCACGTTGTAGATTTAGGAACGGGTTACAACGTAACAAAAATATACTATCTTCAAATTAAAAATTTAATGAGAAAAACGGGTCCCTGCAATCGTAGATTGAATTGGCTATATCGTCCACGTTAAAAGTTAGTCCATTACTTAAAATATTACTATAAGCGCTATAGGGTACACCAGACAAACAGTTCGAGCACTCAAAACGGAAAATTGGTCGAAAATTTTTGAAATATTTTGACATTTAAAAATCGTGTCTTAATACATTTTAGATTTCATTCAAAATAATGGCGCATCTTCAAATTTTATTCAATTCTTATTTTTTTGGTCTTATATATTGTTCGGAGAAGAATTTCTAACAGATCGCGGAATTCAGAAATAAAAAATTTATCTTGACTAATTACTAAATTTAGGTTTTCCAAAAAAGAGATCACTTTTTAAATTGACTGTACTTTTGAAAATGTTTAATTACTTGAAACAGAAAAAATATTTCATATTTCTGAGTTCCGCGATCTGTTAGGAATTCTTCTCCCAACAATATAAGACCAAAAAAATAAGAATTGAATAACATTTCAAGATGCGCCATTATTTTGAATGAAATTTATATGATTTTTAAAAGTCGAAATGTTTCAAAAATTTTCGTCCGATTTTCGGTTTTGCAGGCTTAAACTCTTTGTCTGGTGTATTTTTATAAACATATTAAAACGAAAACTGATAAATACGGGTTGGTAATTAATTTATTGATAAGCTTTAGTAATGCTGACTCGCGAGTTGGATCGTATTATAGCCAATATTATACGTCGTACAACCTTAAGGTTATATGGGACGTAAAGAAAAATGACGTGTTAAAAATATTCTCATAATATTAAGTAAAGATCGAGTGCTAAATGCGTTAACCTTTTTCGTAATATCACGTAATTATATCCGTTGTAATAATATAGCATAAGTAACACAGTCTGTTTCTTTATAAACTTACAGGTCGTTATTACACAGGAGTTATAAATAGAATTTAAAATTTATTCAAAAATTTTGTTTTCATTTCCTTCTCAAACACGGAAAAAAAATTTGTATTGTCATGCCGAGAAACGATTTTGTGACGCATTATTAAAAAAGACGTTTACATCAAGTCTACAAATAGTATAATTAATTAAATCATTATCAATAATTGACTTTAGATTCATAAGTACTAGATATAATAGTGGTTATGTCAATGTTAAATACTTTATATCGCGTTTTGTTCTGATCCTCTGTGCAAGCTACGTAATTCATTATATCCGACCTTCTGTGGTGCCCAGAAAGGACGGGTATTATTGCTTATAATCAAGATTAGCCAAATACTATTTATATATAGTTTCTTTTTCAGAATAGACAGTTTTCAATTACGGAATTGAATAAACAAAATATCAGTATCGATTTATAATTAAAACATTATTTTATATTATAGACACCTATAAGCTTGAACTAAAGAGGTAAAATTATTGTTAGTGTTATTGGCATCGGCCAATAATATTGATAAATCTTTTAAGAAGTCGAAGTATTTTTTGCATGCAATCGCAAGTCTTGATGAAATTTATTTTCTAAGGAAATGTAATTAAATTTTCCCTACCCTTTGACCAGATGTAGCAAACTGTGTTCATGAATTTCAATGAAATTAAGATTGTACAATTTCTTTCAATCCCTTAATTAGCGTAAAACAGATGCTGTTCTTTTGTAGATAAGCAATTTTTACAATCACAAAATGGGTTGGTTCTGCAGTGTTTAAAATCAGCAATTGGTTGCAGCTTCAAATAAAGCAGTTTAGATAAGTAGCATAAACTACTATCTACACAAATTTAAGTAGAACTTATTTTAGACCAAAGTCAGATTTTATTCATCTGATGCTGATTGCTTAAATTAATACAAGATTTTCTATTTGATTTTCAAGAAAAATTTTCTGTTGTTTACTATAACAAATGAAACTTTGAGATAGATATTTCTGATAAAATAAATATCATTTTAGAATTTTGTACTAAAAGAAATACATTTTGATATTATTACAATCATATGTAAATTATATGTGATAAAGTTTAAACATTTAAAATTATAGTAGTATTATAGCTATAATGTATGAAAAATTTAATAAAGCTTATCATTTTGTAAACAAGTTTGAAAATTTTTTAAAAGCATTTTATTTTTTATTCAATTTTTTCCAATTTAAGTAAGTGTAAATATTTACATTTATTTTATAACATTTAGTTTTTACAGTATAGCTATACTTTGCAAATAGTTAATGTACAAATTAGGTTTCAATATTAATATTAAAAGAATGAATTCTTTTTGACATTTTTACGAAATTATGTATGTATATGTACATTTCATCCACTAAATCATTCTTTAAAATCCGAAAATATAGTTTATTTATATTATTCAATATTTGGTAAATAAAACATAATTTTTGTTTCAAATCTTTCTATGTATTAAAATATTCTTCTTCGATCGGCACTGTATAAAATCAATAATATTCTGATAGATTTCTTACAAGACTAAATTATTATTAGTAAAAAATTGAAATTATAGTTGAAAAATAATTACAGAAAATAACTGCCATAATCTCTCAGAACATTTCTTTGAACATTATTACCTTCATACTAATTATACTTTTAAAATATGTTAGCCAGAGCAGCCACGACATCCACAATGTATGCATTCTACTATGCGGCCTTCTTCTAGTTTGCCCTTGGGAACACGACAAATACAGTTTGTTCCAAAATTTGTATCTCTGGTTTGTATACATCGTAAACAACACAAATTTTCATAACCAGTCTTTTTCCATTTTGCTATAATATTTTTGTCTGCAATGTTTTCATTCAAACAATGTTCATACAGCTCTGAAAAATTATAGAAACATCTATACTATTGATCTTAATATAAATGATCCGTAACTATTAACTATTTTCTGTAATTGTATTATTTTAAAGGTAAGAATCTTACCTCGACTTATAGCTTTGCGACGATAATAAAGGTCATAAATGTAACGACTTTTTTGATGATGTATTTTGAAGATTGGCCATAGAGACTCTTGTTTACGCTTGCCCTCATGTGGTTCTGTCTCAGCTACAAAATGGTTTATTTCTAATTTATTATTACTTTTAAACACTATTGTAAATAATATTAAAATATTAAAACTGAACAATATAAACTTGTTTTCTGAGGTAACTGTTAATTTAAATTATCATTATAATTAGTAATAATAATAATTAATAAAAACAATACGAAATAATATTAAAAAATGATATCAAATGTTAAACCTTCTCGCATTTTCTGTTCAAGCTCTTCAAGTGTTGGTTCAATTAATTCCCAACCATCTGGTGGTGGCTTCTTGCTTCTTCTAACCTTTGGCATTTTTCAAAGTAATTTATAAATAACTACGAGATATACGAAATAGATAAAGAAATGAAGAAAACAATTTTTTTCCAAATATCAACCGAAATTAACCTCTATACCCTCGCCTCTATATATTGTTAGGGCGTTAGTAAACATTTCACCTAACTTATTTTACAACCTAACCTGAAATTTAAAAACTGTTCGATATCACTTCGATATTCTTTTCGATTGCTACGCATGAATGCGGGATATTTGAATTTTTAAGGTTGTATTGGCTATGCGATCCAAGTCGCGAGTCAGCATTACTAAAATCAATAATTAATTACCAAACCGTATTCATCACTTTTTATTTAATATGTTTATGAAAATACACCAGAGAAAGAGTTTAAACCTGCAAAACCGAAAATCGGACGAAAATTTTTGAAACATTTCGACTTTTAAAAATCATATAAATTTCATTCAAAATAATGGCGTATCTTGAAATGTTATTCAATTCTTATTTTGTTGGTCTTATATTTTTGGGAGAAAAATTCCTAACAGATCGCGGAACTCAGAAATATGAAATATTTTTTCTGTTTTAAGTAATTAAACATTTTCAAAAGTACAGTCAATTTAAAAAGTGATCTCTTTTTTGGAAAACCTAAATTTAGTAATTAGTCAAAATAAATTTTTTAATTCTGAATTCCGCGATCTGTTAGAAATTCTTCTCCGAACAATATAAGACCAAAAAAATAAGAATTAAATAAAATTTGAAGATGCGCCATTATTTTGAATGAAATAAAAAATGTATTAAGACATACATTTTTACATTTTCAAAAATGTTACTTTACCTTATGGGAACATACCGTTTATGGCTTCGTAATAATTTAAACAATATACAAAATCAAAGATATTTTTGTAATGAATGTAAAGACGCCATCAGAATTATAGGTAAACGACCAAACAATGAAACAACATAGACATTATCAATTATCATTGTAAATATGCTTCTGTGTGCATGTGCATGTCTGATTTTAAAATGGGTTCACAATTTAATTGTAATGTCATAAATTATTAAAATATAATAATGTAAATACACATGGATATGAAAGGAAAATACTTTCTGAACCGAAAAAAACTATTGTCATAAAAATTTGTTAATGGAAAACATACATATTGTTCAATAAGTAAAAAAGTTACTTTCGCAATTTGCCAACTTTTTATTTTACATTAGATTTTAATGTTTAACATCTCATTTTACTCCTTAAACATTCGTCTACGACCTATCCAGACTTATATTATGGAATAATTAATTTATACGAAGCAACATCATGTAATTGTACGAAGCAACATCATGTAATATACTGTATTGTACTGTAAACAATTAAATGTTGCTGAAAAAGTATAACTTTTTTAATTTTCACTGATAAGAATTTTTCAATCAGTCCTACAGTTTTATAAATTAAATTAATTAATATTAATGGCAGTCAGAATGACCTTGTTTATAATCACCCCCACAGAATCTGAAATAAAAACTTAATTAAAACCTGGAAAAATATTTTTAGTAAAGGACAATCTGACTGCCACCCAGCACCACTCTTTTACTTATTGAACAATATCCACGTCTTCGATTAACAATTTTTTATGACAATAGTTTTTTTCGTTTCAGAAAGTAGTTGCCTTTCATATCGGTGTGGATTTGCATTATGATATTTTAATAACTTATGACATTACAATTAAATAGTGAACCCGTTTTAAAATCACGTTAATCCCCTTAAGAGCGTTGTTAAATTAGCTCCATTTTTACTTAATTGTTGAATAATTTTTTTCTTAAAGATTTAAAAGTTAATGAGGATAAATTGATGTAAAGCAACAAAAAAATAGGCCCCTTTTGGAGCCCCAACTTGCACTGTATATGATCGAAGATTTGAGAAATTGGAAGCACTTAAGTAAACTGCGTTTCTATTTCTAGTGCCAAATTTACATTTATCACAAACTTAAGACGCCAAATGTCCTCATATGATGTAGAGAAAATATCTTCTCATAAAGAAAATATATAGATATTTAAGTATAGATTTTCAAGTTTTGTATTCAAATAATTTACGAATAAATTGTCAAAACGTAACCAAATTTTGTTCATGCATTTTAAACAATGTCAATTATTATTATATGTACCCGTAAGTTCAGGTGCGCCGTGCGCGCTGTTCGTTTATACTTTGAATTATACAATTAATATTGAAATATTATGAATTTAAAATTTATTTTATTCTTTAACATATGCACATTAATTACGATACAAAAATTGGAGGATAAAAATGTAACTAATCAGAACAGTATTCATAGTTTTACAGATAAAATGTTAATACTGTTTTGTTATACAAAACTAAATTTTAAATCATTAATGCTATTTATAACTTATATATTTATAGTTCCAAACTTTGTGGATTTTATTTGCACCAATCAGTTAATACCTTAAGCGAAAAGCTAACGTCACCGTCGACCAATCACGGGCTTTTTTTTAATGGACTTGACGAATCGCAAAGATTTTATTTCGGCTTCACATTTCCGACATCACTTTTTTAAGAGAGGAGGATCGTTTTTTAATAATATTGCAAGATCCATTTTTTGTTATTGATTAAAACGTCTGTTATTACCAAGTTGACAATGGGCTTGCATTATTGGAACTTAATATCGCGTCAGAATGGATCGTCAGAATGATTTGAAATTTTGTACACTTATGCGTAATATTATAATAAAAAAGTGTAAGTATCAATTTTTGTGAAGATTGCGATGACGGCGATTGCGTGAAGACGTTCGATAGTACTATCTTTAGTCCACGTAGAAAATAGATTGTGTATTTTTTGCCCCCTCAAAGAGAGGAAGATGTGGAACTGAAAAATAAATGTATGGGTATAAGAGCTCATCAAGAGAGATTACATAATAGGTTGAAGAAGTAAAATAGCAATTAATGCGCACGCAGCAGTTTTATGTGTATTTCAAAATGAAAATTAATGAATGGAAATGTATTGTATTTCTAAAAATAGGTTGTGATGAGCTTGTAAGTATTGCATGATTATAATAATTAGACAATCATTTTGTTGATATTTTGTCTATGATACTATTTATTAATACGATTACGGATTAACATTTATAAAACATTATCTTATAAAAATTCATACCCATATTTAATCCCCTATCTAATTATTATATCCTTTTACACGTCGTTATAAGTACAGAATGTCAGACACACTTGTATTCTTAATATTATGTTGATGGCGGTGGCCTTCATTCGGTCAAGTTCGCTTCGGTACATTTTTGCATTGTCGTTTTTTATCTTCAGCTCGTTATACATCTTTTCATTTTCCTCAATACTTGTGTTCTTCTTAGAAAATACATTTTTTTTCTTGCGCACATTCTGATATGCAAGAAAAAGTAATAAAAGTTAAAGATAGCTTATAATACTTGTTCTAACACAGATAAATTAGCGACATTTTTAAACCAATATCATTAACCTTGAGGTTGACCTCGTGCTCTCTTATTATAGAAGATAATACTTATGTTCGCATCACAAATATGAAAATACTGTTGCGATGGTAGATCTTTACGCTAAGAAAAACTGTCTCTTACCGATATATAATCATTCAGCCTATATAAAAGAGTATATGTCTTGGATAGAATAATAAAAATCAAAAGCAAATCTAGAGAGAACTATTTCGGAAATGAAATTGCAAAGATTTAAATTATAAAAATATAAATTTTCTGCGAATGAAAAAAAAATTTATTTAAAAAATCGTTCGTTTGAATATTTACAATGTTCGCAATGGCTAATAATTTATTTAGACAGAAGGAAGAAAAATTTGTCTTTAAAGTCCAGTAGATATGCCTGCATTGTCTTGCTGTGCAGAAATATCTAGCCTCTCGCTGTGCTCTAGCACCTCCAGCATCACCTCGCCAATTCTTTGGGCGAACTCGCGGTCGCGATCGTAGATCTCCATGACAGGCCCGTTGTCTTCCCGCAGCATAATGTCCTTGCAAAGTTCTTCCGGTCGGTCCGCATATCTCTCCAGTTCCTTCTTGCTTATGCCAATAATGGGATAGTACATGACCGCGGCGAGCATCGCCGTCATCCTCAAGCCCTCGTACTCCTCGACAAGGTCCTCCAGGCTCGGCCTCTCAAGTGACGGGTTGTTCCGCTCGAGCGTGTCGCAGAGCTCGTCGCGATAGGCCTCGATGGCCGCGCGCTCCTCCCTCCTCCTGATCCCGCGCGTCGTGCTCAGATACACCAGTTGAATGACGTCGTACATGCGGGGCGCGTACCTCGTCAGCTGGAAGTCCACCACGACGCACTTTGGCGGCTCGCTGTCGTCGAAGAGCGAGTTGTTGGGCCAAGTGTCGCCATGGCAGAGCACCGGCTTCAGCTTGGCCGGCTTCTCTGGCTTGAGCATGCGCATGAAGCTGCCTATAAAGGCCGGCTTGATGCTCTGAGTCTCGCGGCCCAATCTTTGGGCTACTCTTTCCGCCAGGTCAATGTAGATATCGAGGCGTTTGCTCTGCAGCATGCGCTCACTGAACAGCACCTCAGTGCAGGCCGCCGGGCAGAGCTCGTTCAGGGGCTTGCCGAGCCGCGCCTCGGCCAGGATAGAGGCGGCGTGCATGCGCGCCTGGGCCCGCAGCGCCGACTTCAGGTACTCGCCTTCGAAAATTTTGCTCTCGCGCATAGCGTACTTCTTGAGGCGCATGTCCTCGAGCACGATCACCTCGCTGTTGGCCAGCATCCTCCTGGGACACCACTGCTCGCCTACGTAATCCACCTGTAATTCTGGAAGCACCACGTTGAAGAATGCCGCCTCCTGGCTAAATACACCGCTGTCGCGGATGAACTCCGCCTGGCTTTCCGAAACTCTTGGCAGAGCTTTCACGAAAAAACTCTGAGTTTCCGTTTTAGCGCTGCCTTTTCGCTTGACCCGGATCTCGAGGTTTTGATGGTCGCCGAGGAAGCCAACCTTGTCCTTGGAGTGTGACTTTTGATGGTAGTCGATTATCTCGACGGGCTCATTATCGAAGGCCCGTCCAACGATGGTCTCAATGTCCTCAGAAGTCAACATTTTTCGGCTTTATTTGATCGATGATTAGTAAATTATCAAAACGACTATTGCTAAGAGAGATTCTTTTTAATACTATTTAATACTAAAAACTCACAATTTTAAAACATTCAGATACTTGTCAAAATTAAAAAGCACTGAAAATTGTCCTTTCATACATTCTAGACTCAATTGCAGTATCAGCTCGGTACATTAACAAGAACGTTTTTCGCAGAGATAAACAGCGTGCGAGCGATAGAGAGTCAGTCGAGTCCGCTCTCCAACGATTCTGATAGATCACTGAATTGAGAGGCGAGTGACGCGAGCTTCGAAGTATCTTAAGGAACTTGGCACGCGCTCACCAATGACCACTATTACGTGGCCCTCAGTGAATGAATGACTCGACTGGTTTTTTTTTTAATCTGTTCGTCAAACCGACTATGTGATTTCATTCAGTTACCCATTTGACAATTAAGGAGATAACACGAATCATCATAATGTTTTCAGTTTGCTGTGAATACATATTGACTTGGCGTGTGAATTCAAGATATACAAAACAATGATTTTTCAATTTTCCCAACACTTTGTTCTTTTAAGTATACTATTACGAAAACAACGTTTAAATTTTATTTAGAAACCAATTTTTAGAATATAATAGTAAGGCAAACTATGGTTAATTATTACACTATTATAGCCGATATTATTGTACATTATAAATTGTATATTTATGTGATAAGTACATCTCAGAAAAGTTTTGTGAAATTCTAATTTTATGAAATGTGATTTAAGTATGAGAAAAATATTTATTTTATAAAATATATAATTTTTTTATTACAATTTGAAAATTGTAGACAATTTTACCTTACATTGGTTGCCCTATTAATATAGACCTAATATAAACTAGGGGGGCTGCGCCCCCCTCGCTGCGCTCGACACGCCAACCCCCACACAACCTGCTCCTCGCTTCGCTCGTCGCCCCCCCCCCATGTAAAAACTTTGTTTTTACATAATAGGTACGACCGCTATACTCAGGAGAACCTTATAATTTTACAATTGTGAAATTTGTGACATTCTGTTTTCATAATTTTTGTCATATGATTATTTCTTGCTGATATGATTGTTGTTGATATGATCATCTTTTTTGCATTTACTTTTGCATTTTGTTCAACATCAATTTATATTTGGAAAGTTTTATTGATTTTGTCACTCTTATATCTATAGCTATTTAATATTGCTGTGTTGAATCAAAGTCTGTTAAAGTAGATTTTGCATAAATATGTTCAAGAGAAAAAGTATTGTTTCAATGTTATCTATAATTTTTACATTAAACATTTATGTATATTTTAACAAATCCTGCTAAGTAATAAACGAAAATTGATCATTTTAGGTACATTTGGGCGTTAAAAATCGATTTTTTTTTGGATTTAACTCGTCAGGCATTGATCGTACGAAAAAATGTTGAAGAGGAATAAGTCTTTTACATTTAATATTTAGTGAGAATTATTTTTTATGTTTTTAGCAGTTTTTTCGTTATTATATTAACAAATATTGTTCTTAGATAAAAATGTTCAATGTAAAAAAGACTGTTTTAATTAGTTTTAGCAGATACATTGTTGCTTTTTACTTAAAGTTAATTTTGTTCACCGTCGTGCCTAAAAAAGGAAATCTTTAATAAAATTACACATTATACACATCTTTTACACATACATGAGAGCGTTCACGTATGGCAGTACACTTCCCGCCATTTTAAAAAAAAATTTGTTTTGACTTACTGATATGACTAGAGTCAATATAATAAAAGACCTTGTTGTTCTTTTCAATTCACCGATCACTTTTGTCTCCATATTGCATAAACAGCTGGGTTTTTTTTAGAGATGTGCGTTTAGCGATTTCACCGATAGATCATTCATCATATATGAAATCCAATTAAATTCAAATTTAGGCATCCTAAAAACCGGTCGTTCAATGTTATACTAATTCTACTCTTTGTTCTTCAAAAATAGTGAATTAGCACAACGTGATTTAAATCTTGAATACTAGATTAGCATTAACATATGGGATCTATGTAATTCCTCCTCGCGGAATTTTTTTATTATAGAATCAGGGCTTTATGTCTTTTATAGTAATTATTAAAATATGTTTTCCCTAAGTTTTATTTTAATTTCATTATAGCTTAAGAATTAATGACAACATCTTTTTAAAAAGTGTTCATCTAATCAATATTTCCAATAATAACATCAATTTGGTTGCTTTACACGAAGAATTAAGTTTAACGAATTATTATGTAACGTCTATTATCTTTCGCAACTCTCCCTATTATTGTAGGCTTATGTAATTTTAACGATTCAAAATACTTACATCGTTGCAGAAATGATTGAAGGAGTCATCGACGTCAAGAGATGTGAACATTTGTTAAAGTCTGGTGCGTTTTAATACTTTCTCGCATTCCAAGCATCAATGACGTAGAAGGTCATCAGTCGCAAAATAAATATAAAATTCTTGACGTACCGACTGAGTTTACAAGTGTTTAAAATTACGGTTTCCGTTATTCAAATGATTATGTTCATTTTATTCACTATAGATTAAATTTTTTTTAAAACGAACATGTCCGTCTTAGAGCGATTAAGTTCAGTGAATTGCTAATATTTCAATGACCAACAAGATTGCTTTAATAGTTAGAAGTTATTGACAAAACACTTTTGCATTTTTTGATTGTTCGTTGATAATCTCCTCAGATTATTAAACTATTCGAGAGATATAACGAAAACTATAAATGATATCATGAGTTACATAATTTAGATTTTATACTCGCTCTAAAGTTGAATCAGTAAAAAAACTACTATATATTAGTTAAAATTGATCCACCGTAGAATTAGTGGATGTTCATTAATGAAATAGTGAATATTCACTATGAATTAATGGATATTCACTATTTAAAATAGTACAATTTCGCTATTTGAAATAAAGAGTAAGATGTAATGTTTTCTGAAAATTTGCTATGACACTTAGAGCTCGTTGTAAAATTTGCAATGTCATTGTTGTATGTACCACAAGAGATAAATCTAGAAATTGTGCGTTTTTATATTCTTCATTTTACTTTGCATTTTTCGCTTAATACTATAGTAAACAGTAAAAGAATACGATGAAGTTAAATAAATGAAATTACAGTTGAACTTTGTTACATATAGTTAGCTATAGCTTTGCATGTTTAAATTCAATAAAATATAATTACACAGGCTCACAAGAAGAATAGTGGCGTATAGTAGAGTAGATAGACTAGGGCAAGTGCGCCAGTTACTGTGCCCATAAGCAGATGACAAGTTTGAATTACTGGAAATTTGAATGCGTGCAAAAATCCAGTAGGGGCACATGGGGCGGTACAGTCCACTTATTTTTCAGTGCATTCATATTTTTTGTATATAGTCGATGAAAAGCTGAATTTCGTCACAGCTTATTCCTTGATTCTTCAATTACATATAACATATAAGACATGAAATAAATACCAACAAATTTTAGAAAAATATTATGGTGGGGAACAAGGTGAAAATGGCCATATTGCCTCAAGCCTGATGCTATTATTAGTTCTTTATTTACCAAAAGTGTTCAAAATTGAGTTTCAGAGGTGTAAATCTGATTTTGTTGTAAAATAATTTTTTTAGCACCGTTTCACATGATTTAAAAAAAATTCTATTCTTTTAAAGTTCCCTTACTAGTAGGTACACAAATCAAATTAATAAAACGTTAATCTATTTAAATATTAAGAAAGTCCTTTTAACCCTACAGGTCATATAGCCCTATGTTTCACTAATTGGTGAGGGCATAGTAACTGGCTCACTTGCCTTAACTTCGTTAACCTCCTAAACGCAAAGCCATGGTCGGAATTGTGAGGATTTTGAGATATCCGGTGTATATAATATTTTAGGTATCTTAAAAAATAAAGTTTAATAATTTTTTTATACATTTACTCAAAATAATGTACAACTGATTATTGTTTTCTTTAAAACACATTTTGGATCATCCTTATATGGGCTTTTCTCCTGACACAATTTATTAATCCCGTCGCAAAATTGCTATAGTTATTATACTGCGGAAAAAAATTATTTTTTGCTGCCCTGTGTAATGAAAATATGTGATTAATTTCTACCTTTAAGGTATACAGACAGCGATCCTATATTTCAAGGAACCAGGTACCTTTCGCCATAGTGGTTGCACACAAACAAATAGATACAGACACATACAGTCATGTAAAGACGCATAATAGGCACTATCGTGATCAGTAGGTGTGAATCACGTTAGCACTTACGTTAGAATCTTGTGAGCACTTACGTGAGAATCTCTTGAGCACTCGCGTGATTCTCAGGTGAGAATCATGTGAGAATCACGTAGCACTAATATGAGCACTCACGTGAGCACTCAAGTGAGCTCTCGCGTGATTTTCATGTGAGGAACTTGGTGTAAAACAAATTGCATTAAAAAAAGAAAAGAAAAATTCTTTTCAGCTGGTAAGAATAGGTGCTATTATCCGAATGGTGACACCTAATATGGCTACTCCATCTTACTTACAACTAATTTTAAACCTTTTCTTATAAAAAATTTTTTATTTATATCCATATTTCCTGAATGGTCGAAATTCTCACGCGAGAATCACGTGAGTGCTCACGTAAGTGAGTACTCACGTGAGAAATGTTAATCAGGGCGTGCACGAGCGCGCGTATGTGTGTGTGTGTGGATGGTTGATATAGTATAATTAAAAGTAAGATACTTCATCATTTTGCATAAGAAAACCGTAATAGCACTTTGAGTACTGTGAACCAAAAAGTGCAATTTAAAAAAAAACTAGAAATTTACTATTTCCATTACATTTATGAAACCCTATATTGTATTTTCATCATTCAATTTGTTGGTGGTTTATGAAGAACAAACAATTTTAGCAACAGAACAATTTCATTAGTTTCTAACATTTCATTAACGTTATCACTTACAAAAATGTTCATGCTGCACTGAAAGTCATCTGCATGTCATACACAATTGTGTGTTTTTTTTAAATATTTATATAAAAAATTTGTTCAAGATTCTATTTGAACATATTATATTTTTTTACCCACTTCTTTATTGTAATGTTTTTCGAATTAGTGAGCAATGGAACATATCGAATTATAATGATTATGTCAGTTAGAATTCCATTTTAACTTTATGGAAAACATGAAATACATTTATCTTTAGAAATTGAAATATATATATATAATATATTTAATTGCTTAACATAAAATTAGGATTTGTAAATTATATTTAGTTCTTACATGAATTAAGTATATATCTTAAAGGAATATTTCATTAATGATATTATATAATACCGATATTGAGTATAATACTTTTTGTTCCCTACAATAAATATGCCTTTCATAATCTATATAACAATGGCACATAATATTTTATATTCCCTTGGAATGACTAGTCGAAAGTTTCTCGCAATAGTCGACTAATTCTAAGGCAGTTTCCGTAATTCTGCGTTTATATTCTTCATCTCGTTTCATATAATTGAACACAGCTTCGTTATTCAATCTAAAAATGTACTTATCGTACATAGCTTCGACATTGTCCTTGTGATACAAATACTCTTCTTTCTTAACGAGCATGAATGGGTAGTAAAACATTGTCGCAAAAAGCGCAGTCAACCTCGCTTCCTCGTACTCTTCCATTGCGTCGGACAAGCTGGGAAGTATTAGCGTCGAGTCATGATTACGCAGTACCTCGCTGAACTCCTCGTGGTAAGCCTCGAGAGCTCCGGGCTCTTCCTTCATTCTGATGTCCTTGGTCGTAGTGTAGTAAACCAACTGAGCCACGTCCCACATGCGATTGGCGTACCTCGCCAGCTGAAAGTCGATCAGTAGACACTTGGGCGGCTCGTCGGCGTTGAACATGAAATTGTTGCACCAGGTGTCCGCGTGCGAGATCACTTGGTTCTTGTCTTTGGAGCTCTGCACGCGCTCGAAGACGGCGTCGAAGGCCGAGCCGAGGCCCCCGTAGCTCCGGCCGTGGTCTCGTGCTATCTTCGCCGTGAGCTCGAGCAGCAGCCTGAACAGGTCGTGCTCCCTCAGCTGCTGACTGAAGATCTGCTCGGCGCAAGCCTCCGGGCAGATGTCCTTGAGCGGCCGCCCGGCGCGCCTCTCGGCCAGCACCGAGCAGGCGTGCATGCGCGCGAGTGCCCTCGCCGCGGATCTCAGGTGCTCGCCGTCGAAGGTCCGGTTTTCGCGCATGGCGAATCCCTTGGCGCGCAGGTCCTCCAGTACGACGACCTCCTCCGTAGCGAGGTAACACTCGGGGCCCCACAGCTCGTCTTTATATCCTTCCAGCAAGCGGGGCATCATTTCGTTGTAGAACTTGGCCTCTTGGTTGAAGACTCGGCATTTTTTCGCGAACTCGCTCATGCGCTCAGACTCCTGTGGCAGGGATTTAGCGAAGAAAACGTGTTTTTCGCTCTTGACGCTGTTCGAACGGTTAATAGTCACTTCCAGATTCCTATGAGTGCCCAGAAAACCGACAGTGTCTTTGGAAAATCGAATAAGCTGGTAATCGATGACATCTACAGGCTCCTTAAAAGCGCGCCTGACAATGGTTTTCACGTCGTCGACGTTAATTATTTCCGGCTTATCAGAACTGGGCATCTTATATTGATTACTACTTCGATTGATAAATACTGAAACAATAGGAAATATTTTTTATTAATATATTGTGGATGTAACATCAAGTTTTAAGAGTACACAGTAACCAACTTGAACAAAACGTCATATCAAAATCCCTATAGAAATCATAGAAATCTGTTCTATATAGATTTCCAAATAAATTGTTCTGTAACCATTTTTCAAATATGTTGCAAACATGGATTTCTATATAGATTTCCGCCTAGATTTTTCTACGAACTTTTTTTTAAATACTTTTCACATAGATTTACGTACGGATTTTCATGCTAAAGTACGTTCGATATGGATCTCCATGTTGATTTTTAGGTAAACTTTTGTAAAACCATTTGAAGAATATGTTCCAAATTGATGTCAATATGGATTTCCGCAAAGAACTCCACAAGAAACGAACTTCGCCTAGAAATCTACATGAAAATCTACATGAAAATATAAATCCGTATGAAACACAGGTTTCTATAAAGATTTCTACAACGAATTCCGTATGAATGTCCATATGAGGTTTTGGGACCGATTCCCCGTGGATTCCATATTGATTATGGATAACCGGAAAGTATTCGTGTTAATTACTACTAAATATAATGTTATACTTTCACTTTTATTATCTGCATATTTTATACTTCTATGCGCAAATACTGTCGAGTAAAAAAATTAAAACATTCTTTGAATGGAAATGGTAAAAATCGTATATCTATCTAAACTATACAAAATATTCAATTTAAGAAAAAAACGGTTTATCGAATCTTATAAAATAATAATGAATATTGTAATTTCTTTCTAACCTTACCTTAAATTTGGTTTTATTATTGTCTGGCTTATTTTCCTAACCGATAAATTTTTTGTAATTTATTGTTTGTTTTTCTTTTAAATATCCGCTTAAAAAAGTTACGTTTGGAAAACTTTTATTTGGCGAAAGTTGAGAAAATAAATGCACTAAGGCCATACTTCTCAATTAATGATAGAAGATTTTCAAAAAAATTTGGCAACAATTAAGAGATGAATTTCGGGAAACTATGGCACAAGTTAAGTGGAAATACAATTATTATCTTAAATTTGAATAACAAGTTCAAGGTAATTTTTTCCAAACATTTGCTAAACTTTGTCACAATTAATTTGCCCAGGCAAAATCTGGGAGAACTAGGTGGAAAATAACTATTGGATAAAGGATCAAACCATAAAGTATACAAAATCATGCAAAAGAATAATTTTTTTTCGATGTTTAAATAATTGTTTAAACAAATTATCGAAACATTTTTTTTTAATCTGATAATGGCAATCGATTCTACGATGAAAATTATGTAAAAATCCATAGTTTGTTTGTCTAAAAATCTCATAATTTACATTGAAAAATGGGTATAAACAAAAGAACACAGTATGTCCGGTAAACAAAAATCCCGCTCATGCCCAGGCAGAGTCTATGGATTCTTACATGATTTTTACCATAGAATTGAGTGCCGTTCTTAGATTAAAAAAAAGGAATTTTCGATAATTTGTTTATCTTATTTTATTTTATTTTATTTAGTAAATTAGACGGGCTTAAAGCTCTTAATACAAACGATTTCAAATACAATTAGTTGCTAGAGGTAGCATCGCACACAGGTAGGAAGAGAAATATAAGTATCAATAAAATCACAGTTTATAACGTTAATATTGCAAAGTCAGTGAGTGTAGAGCTGATTTAAAGAGGGACAAAGAAGAGATATTGGTGATACGCGATGGAAGAAGGTTCCACGATCTTCTCAATCTGTTCACTGTCGAATCAAAACCGTAGTTAGAGTTGCTTATGTCCTCGTGTAATATTCTGTGGCTGCGAAGGGAATATGTTATTTACCTTGGTTGGAACAAAGAGAAGATAGAGTGACAGCAAAAATAATTATATATTAAACAAAAGTTATTTTTCACCTGGTTCTCCCAGGTTTTGCCTGGAAATTAATGGGTTAAGGAGGGTTTTTTTCTAAGGAGCGTATTTATTGGACGCTTCCGTGGGCCCCCAATATGAATATTATTGCTTGCAAAGTAATCTATAGTCTAAATTAAAGATGAAGTAATCAATTTATAGGTAAAAAATATATTTGCTTACACAATGAACTCAAAAATTTTAAGAAATTTAAGAAGCTGTATATCACGCATTTTGTCTAAATTTTCAAGATTAATATTAAGTAGCATTGCGAAACCTTCGTCGACCCATATATTTTTTCATTGAATATCTTTTCTGGAAGTATAAAAGTAATGGAAATATACAAAATAAAATTGCTTTATATCCCATAATGTAACCTTAAATTTTGATTTTTATTTATGTACTCATTTTATCTTCGACAAGCTACCTTGACATTTCAAACAGAGATTGAAATGATCATTATTTATCACGTATTTGAGGAAATCCCCAAAACTTTTAATTTCAGAAGGAAATTTTTTTATTTCCGGGCTCGTTATTGATTAAAATTTTTTCTTGAAGTACTTGCTTCAAATAATAAGAAAAATATAGGGCTCCCATTTTTTTTAAATACTTTTTTCCTATTTTAGAAATCCTTTTGCAGGCGTTGCAAATCATGTGCATACAAAATATAAAATATAAAAACACCCTTTTGCTGAGAAAAAAAATACCGTCGTATTCTTTAGGTCATTTCAACAAAAAAGTTTATTACAAGTTTCGCCTAAAAATATTGAAAAAAACGCAATTTTTCAAACCTTTTTGTCGTTTAGATTATATCTCATTATGTCATTATAATCTCATTATATAAGCTTATGATAATTTTGTAAGTAATTGGAGAACATTGTATAACATGATAACGTAAATGTGGCCGCTATTATCAGATACTTTCCTGTCATAGTAAAACGCTGCCAGAGAAAAGCTTCATATGTCAAGAAGAGTGGCGCATCGGTAATCACACTTTGCACTGTACTTAATAATTTTTTATCTAAAAGTGGCCCATTCATAAACCCAACGGGATTCGATAAGACTACTCAAAAATTAGCTTTGGGAGAAAAAAGAACTAATTAATTAATATTTTTTTTTGTATATAACAAAATAGAAAATTGGTTTATTATTTTAAAATTAGTTTTAGGAGAAAAAAGAACTAATTAATTAATATTTTTGTTTGTACATAACAAAATAGAAAATTTGTTTATTATGTTTAAATCCTAGTTTTAATTGTTTCCTATCGATTTTTAGTTATTTACCCAGCTTAACACTTAGCATACTTTCAAAACCTAGATTTTTCATATTGTAAAGCTAAAAAGAAAAAAAAAATTTTTTTTCAAAACAACTTTTTCTTTAAATTGGCCCAAACAAAATTAAAAATGTGTCAATTTTTTTTAGAATCGTTGAAAACTTGATATATTGTTAACTTACACTTAATAACATAATATATAATATTTAATAATTAAAATTGTTACTTATGACCGTCCCTGAGGAGGAGTCGGAGCAGGTTCGAAACGTTGGGCAATTTGGTGATAGGGGACAGTCAGATTGTCCTTTACTAACAATATTTTTTCCAGGTTTTAATTAAGTTTTTATTGCAGATTCTGCGGGGGTGAATATAAACAAGGGCAATCTGACTGCCATTAATAGTAATTAATTTAATTTATAAGACTGTCAGACCGATGAAAAAATTCTTATCAGTGGATATAATATTTCATTAAAAAATATACAAAGTACCCTTGCATACTCTTCCTTTTTATTAAAAACCATATAAAAAGTCCTCCATAATAAAACGAAATTTTTTTTATAAATATATGTACGTTTCCAACCGTCCGGTAATAGAGCCCATCTCAGTATATCGTACCTAGAGTACAGAGATAATGGTGGTAAGAGCCGAAAGAAATAATATACTCTGGGTGAATAGACTCTATATGTCGGGCTCCATTAGCAGGTAAAATATACGAGGTAATGAGACCCGGGCTCCATTACAGAAATCAGCTCCATTAGTCGGCATTATGTAAGAAGACGCAGAATCACGTGCGTAATTGACTTAAGTCAATTCTACGACTTTTTGATGCGAGTAGTGATATAAGTTTTAGAAAATGCGCCGATAAAATTGAGTTATCGCATGTTGAGAATGAACTTCTAAAGATATATAAACGAGTAGGTATATATTATAACTTCTGGTTTAAAGATAACTAATTAAACACCTCAGCTATTATATTTCACCGTGAAACTTATATGTACAAAGTATATACATATATAAAAGGATATAAATACAAATGTCTCTTGCTAAACATTAAAACAAAACAAATATTAAGGTGGGAATCAATGAACTTTATATCTGACGGTCAAATATTGCAAGACCCTTAATTAAATAATCGATTAATGTAAGGTGCGCTCGTATGTTTATATGTACCCTAGCGAAAATTAAAAAATCTAAATAAATGGAGATAAATGTAAAAAAAAGGTAAAAAAAATGTAAAAAAAGTGTAGAAAAATATAAAAAAAAGTGTCAAAAAAGTGTAAAAAGCTACTGAATTACGGACGTTTTTTACATTTTTTTTACTGTTTTCAATACTTTATTTACAATTTTTTATATTTTTTTTATACTATCTTACAGTTTTAAATGTTTATTACACTTTCTTTGATACTCATAATTCAAAAATATTTTTACAGTTTTTTACACTTCTTTACATTTATTAACATTTTGTTACAGTTTTTTTTATATTTATTAACATTTTATTATAGTTTTTTTACACTTTTTTACATTTATTAACACTTTATTATACCTTTTTTTACACATTCTTACATTTTTTTTACAGTTCTCTAACATATTCTTGCACTTTTTTATACTTTCGTGCAGTTGCTTATATTTCGTTTTTATTTTAATATATTTTTTTACACGTTTTTACAGTTTTCAACACTTTTGTATACTTTTTTAATATTTTTTTTCACATTTTTTACATTTTTTTTCACATTTTTTACATTTTTTTCCCCATTTTTTCCATTTTTTTTACTATTTCTTACGTTTTTTATATGTATGGATTGTAATAATGGTTAATAAAAATTTTGTTAAATGAAAAAAGTGTAAAAAAATGTAAAATAAATATGTAAAAAATGTACAAGTGTTCGAAAATGTAAACAAAGTGTAAATAAGTATAAAAAGATGTAAAATATGTCCCAAATTCAGTATCAAACTACATTTCTTTTACACTTTCTTACACTTTTTTACACTTTTCTGCACTTAGTTAACGATTTGCTACATTTTCGATTTTTGGTACGGTATATATGAGTAATTCCGTGGTACTTTTAAAACTCGAGTTACTCTTTGATATCTTTAGATATACTCAATATACGGAATTGTATAAAGGTTAGATTTCTTAGATCGGGTTAGAAGAACATCGTCTTAGTACCAAAACCAGATTTAGAATGGTACAAATTACGTATGGTACAGAGAACGACCAAAATTCAAGGCAAACTTGAGTGGCACTCGTACAAATTATATTATTATCTTCTTTATGCGATTAAGAAAACGACTATTTTTTAAATTATTCGACACAAGTTTTTTTACAACTATTTTAATATGTACTTGCAAGAAATTAACGCCAGATATGTGTGCCTATTAATAAACGACTTACATAATTAGTTATTTAAGAGTTCCTACCAGATTTTTGCAAAAATTGAATTTTTTTCGTTATACAGCTTTTTAAAAAATGACATTGCATTTTTTGATTTTCTATAATTCTAAACCCTTTCTTTTAGCATAACAAATGAAATTCTCTGTTATTCATTGATGTGCTGCTTATAGAATGTATTTTACATTACTTTAAATATCATTATTCAAAACGAAACTGGTTTTAAAAAACACTATTAATCGCTGGCACACCTACAAGCTCAATGAAAAGTCACTTTTTTGTGGCATTATCAATACATTATATCCCTTTTAAAAAAACTCACCCATGTCGAAATTGGTAAGTAAGTATTTTTTCACTTATTTCATAAAAACCGACGACTTTTATACAGAAAAGATTATCACGAACTACTAGGTGTTCCCATAGCTTTCATATGAGTTATCCAGTAAAAAAAATGGCTTTGAAAAAAAATGAGTAACGCTACCACTTTTTCACTATTTAAGGTCTAGAAAAGAAGAAAAAAGGTCCTGCCAATTACTCATATACATTATATTAGCGATTCTACGGAAAATATCAATCAACTTGGTACAAAAGTAAATGAAAAATTTTCTGCAGGGCACACCTTCGAAATTCTACAGGTTCTCTTGGTCATTCTGAATATAAAAAAAGACACAAACAAGGACAATATAAAAATCTTGCATGGATATGTATCACCATATAGGACGTTTCAGATCAACTGTTCCCGTCAAAAATTTTAAAATTGCTCATAATTGTTTTACCGGTTCCAAATTAGCCCCAAAACACAGCCATCAAATTTTAGAGCAAAATATGCAACCGTTCAAGAGTTAAAATTTTTTGAAAATTTGAAAATTTTGAATTTTTTCAAAATCTTTCAATTTTCATGATTTCTTAACTCAAAAACTTGCAACTTTTTGTGTAGCACATTATATGTTTTTACAGCTTTAATTGCACCTAACTTTCTTTAGTGATGAAGTTTCATCTTCAGCCAGAAGCCATTTGAAAGGTAATATTTTAAGGCATCTTTTAGTCATTCCTGGATGAAATCAACCTGGTCGTACACACCTTTTTCAGAATTTGAATATTGTATTGCAATATATTGATACTCAACAAAATTGGTATTGATGAAACAATAATTTTTAACAATTCTTCTTGGAAATTCTAAAAGTATTGCCATAATTATATGAAATTATATAATTTTTTCAAAATCCTTCAATTTTCATGATCTTTTAATTCAAAAACTTGCAACTTTTTGATTTAAAAGATCATGAAAATTGAAGAACTGTGAAAAAATTCAAAATTTTCAAATTTTCAAAAAATTCTAACTCTTGAACGGTTGCATATTTTGCTCTACAATTTTATGTCTGTGTTTTGGGGCTAATTTAGAACCGGTAAAAAATTTTGAGCAAGTTTTAAATTCTGACGGGAACAGTTGACCTGAAACGTCCCATATACATAATTATCGATGATCATGTATGAATTTTGTCTCTGTATAAACATAAATGTTTGTATATTAGCAACTATAGTCATGTATGAATATTTATTATTATAGATAAGCTACAATCTATAGACATTCATATACGCCCATGTACGGTCAAATGTAGTCGTCCATAATATGATATATGCTCATATTATGTGTATATGGATATGCATGAAGACAACTACAAAAGTATTATACATAATTGATATATGACCATACATACGTTTATGACTATATTTACTTATGTACAAACATCTATTTTCATATCGAGTCAAACACGAATGGTTATATATGTCCATGCAGATTTTTATATATGAGTATGTATAGTCATCTAAATCATTTTTCCCGGGTAAGTTGTATGTCGGAAAAAGATATCGCTATGAAAATTTTGTCGATAATATGATGTATGTCGAGACCTATAACTTTCTGGATTACTTATGGAGAAAAGAATATCCCATAAAAATATAGATTTCCTCTGTTTCACAATAATTTAAGTCAAATTGTTTGATTGCTGCGAATTACTAGATAGATAAAGTTTGAGTACATGTACTCCACGCCAGACCATAGTTCTTTAGGTATCGATTGATAGATTTACGAGGGGTTTGAAATTAATTAATTTAGTCCATTTTTTGAATTGACAATTGCAGATAGTCTAGTATATAATATAGGTAATATATATTCACAAAATTTGATTAATTTAATAAAACTATTAGATTTTGAATTACCGCAAAAAACTGGGAGTCATAAACTACCTTAAATTGTTGAATGTAGCAAAATAAATTTAATTCGAATATGTAAATTAAATATTGAATAAAGTATTGACATTCATAAAGAATTATACAGATACATAGAATTTCAATAATAGAATAAAATTTTACTTATTTTTTATAAGTAATGTCACAGTAGTTTTAAAAGTTTTAAATTTCGTCTTAAGTATTAAGTCATGTTTTTTTAAAAATATTATTAGTCTTTTCTTTCGATATGTAAAAACATTCAATAGTTCTTTTATAATCTGCTATTTACCTGTCTACTCGGTGAATTACGTTTTCGGTAGTTTTCGGATAAAATATTTATAAAATTAACTTTTTCTATAAATAAACAGTCCTTTTTTAATATTAACAGTATTCTTGATGTCGTATATCACGCACGAGAATAATGAAATTGTTTCATAACAAAATAAACACTTAACTTTTGTACAAACGAATCACTCAAAGATGATGAATTCTCTTACTTTTCTTACCGAAAGACGAATGGTTTCTGAACTGATGTTTCTCGCAAATTACGGAACCGCCGACGCATTAGAAACTGGTGGGGAATACTTTTATCCTTGAATTTTTCATATCCCTGTCCTTTTGCAGATTTATCTTGTCATAAACCTCACAATTTTACGTACTATTTTACTTTCGAACTAAACTTCCGTAAGCGAGTTACTTTTTATTTCAACAGTTTATTTTCGTTTTTTCTTACTGTTCTATAATCTGCACAGATTATTAAGATTATAGCAATCACACTATGTAATTTTCTATGAAAAGGGGGTGAAAATTCTATAATAATTGTAACAAAAAAATAATACTAGAAGATACAAAGATAATAAAATTTGTTTACTATTATATATTATATAAAATCACGTAACCATTAGAATTAGTAATAGCACAAGTATTTAATCAATATACTAGCTAAATATTCCTCAATAACACTCGCTCAATTTGTTGTGTCTGAAATAGTAATGTTTCAAGACCTAATAAACTATGACGTGTATAATAAATGATAATTCATGGGTGAAGAGGTATAAATTATGTATTCATTATAAAAGATATAATATCAATCAATCGTAGCGGAACGATATTAATTTCTTCAATTAACTAACATTTGCTGACCTTATACATCTATCATAATACATATGGATTTTTAGTGTTTTATTTGGTTTACCACGGTGGTAGACGAAAACCGCTGCCAATTCTTTGGCACTTAGCTTCCTCAAAATAATTTTTCGATTCCTTTTAATCAATTGAAATTCTAAAAATAAATTTTTCACAAAAAA
>JAPYZP010000042.1:0-83901 GCA_030522985.1 Torymus sinensis | reverse complement strand
CCTTGAAGAATATGTATATTATTTTAAAATATTTCCTTTTTTATTTATTGTTTATTAACGTTTTTCCTTAGGTGTGCCCTCTTACCCGGGTTTCCCCTAAATTAAAAGTCACGAGTATCTGCTATGTTCACGATATATCTAACTTGTTAAAAGTACTGACCGTAATTAACTTCCAATTCGATCCACTTCGACGATTGCCTGTTTATTAAAAGTAGCGCTCGCAGCAACAACAATTTAACCGGGTTAGCTAGTACACGTGTGCTGAATTTGCGAACTTTGGTAGAGAAGTTTCACTACTCGTTTTGGGATATTTCTTGCGCGTCCCTCGGAGCACATAGACATTCGCCGTTGGGATGTTTCCAATTCTTAGAGGAGTTACCGACACCGTTGAGTGGCGCGAACGGCGATGCTCTCTATTCGTCGTGACTCGTGCTAAAAAATGTGCAACAGTCTTCATTCTCAACCTCGTTCAATGCGTGGTACGAACAAACGGCTTGTTTGAACAGATGCTGTCCCTATTTGCAGTTAGGCCTAATTTATAGCTGCGTGCCTGGCATAGCTTTGATCTTCACTACTGCTGGAGCTTTATTTAGAAATAGGAAGAATTGTGTGCGATTACTTTTCAGTTCTGGTGCAAGTCTAATTGAACGAATTATTTCGTTAGCACGTTTGTCTCGCGTTACGGGAACATACAAGTAGCTAACATATCCTCGACATCTTTAATATCGTTTGGCTATGTTAAGGGAAAGAAACTAGAGTTTATGTTGACAATTAGCAACAGTATGAGCAGCTACTTCTCTATAAGTTCAATGCTTCTTTCATTTAGCACTCAATGTTAAATTCATTTAAGGCTATATTGTGTCCGCGGTATAGCTTCTTCAGATAATTAGAAAGCTCTCATGTAACAGAGTCGAAGAAATTGTGTGATCGCAAGTGTGTTACGTCCTTGAAACGGTATCGTATACCGTGTAAGTTAATAGGGGCTCTTGAGTGTAGTGAATATGTCTATAATTTTAAGCGCCTTGAAAGGTAAATGTCCATTGTGAATGGCGAAGATACACTTATATTATTTTATATTGCTTATTGTCTATGAATAAAAGTTAAATAACTTTATTTCAATTGTTATTTAAACCAACCGAAATATAATATCTACAAATAACGCAATTATAAGTTCTATCAGAGTAGGCCGTAAGTTTATCTCACAAGAACATATGTCAAATTTCCCCTAAACGACATCTATGGTTTACCTTATAAACTTTTTCTGTTCTGTCAAGGTTAAAAGTTATTTTAATTCTGAATCAATTGATATATTATTTAACAATTTCTTAAAGATATCTTCTAAAGCAATGTACTTTTTATATAAAACAAAATCAAATCCAATTATAAGGAAAGCGACAGATCAAATGTACCATATTAATATCTTCACTATAGGTGGGAATGTTAATTAAACTAGTGTCGAGTCACGAATTCCGCTAACCAGCGGAGAACTGTGACGAAAATAATATTTGTCACATAATAATATATAGAGGGTTTCACAATTATTCCGGATAAAAATGTAACGATTCACGTGCCGGTGCCAATGTTTACGCACGGATAAATGGAGAAATATTTGAACTGGTGCCGCTACTAAAATCGTACGTACACACAAGTCGTGTCTGCGCACGGATACAGGCGCGCCTAAATACGCATGCAGAGACACAGCCGATTCTCGTATCCTTGTTTGGCGCGTCATCGACGTAAAATTTTTAGAGGGATAAACAGCTGCTCATACACACGGCTTCCCCAACGTGTATTTGCGGGGGGCTTTAGAAAATTAAACATAAGTCCATGAATTTAAAAGTCGTGTACCCCACTTGGCAAGCGTATAACATTTTTCATGTGTAATCAACATTAGCAGAAAAAGCTTTGCATGGAGGAAAAACTTTGTTCTAATTATACCTTACTTCTTCTTCAATGTTTGTTTTTAATTTTTCTATGATGTATATATACGTTTTTCCAAGAAGTAGACTTGTTATTAGATTTTGATGTAAGACTGAAAGAACTTAGGGTTACGAATATCTAAAAGAATGCATAATGTTGTTATTAATTTAGATGACTCCAAAATTTTATAAGTTGTTTTAAAGCTGTCTATCGCGACTTAATTACTATACAAAAACATATAATACAAACTTTTTAAAACAATTGAATACGTGAAAAAATAAACCGATAATGTAAAAAAATTTACTTTATCCAGTATAAATATGGATTAATCCGTTTATTTAAAAATCATTGTGATATGATATCAAATTTAGTTTTTAATTATTATTTATAATCAAAATTTCATGTCAATGTCAAATTTGAAATTGGATAAATTATCATACTGAAACAAATCAACTGGACTTGTGATTAAGTCTAAGAGATTTTTAATGCCCTCTAGCAAAGTTATGATTCTATGTAGAAGACTAACTTGGAAGTTGGCCGGAAATACTTAGAGGTAAACTAGATATCAAAAATCACTTCTAAGTTTAACGAAATTTTACCTTCTTCTTTCATAAGATTCAGTAAGAATTAAACAACATTTTGGATTAATAATAAATGAATTATAAGTACACATGTATATTAAGTAGAAGTATTTATTTTGTTATAATATTGATATAATGTTAAAAAAGAAATAACGTCATCAACTTTTTAAAGAAAATTAAATTCTTTCATATTCAATTTTTCAAATAAACTTTAATCGATAATGGTTTGTAATTACTATTTTAGTCAGTTTAAATTTAGTTTAATCTAAGCTAGGTATTGACGTAATACAAACGAAAACAATCTTCTATTTTAAATTGATCATAATGTTGTCACTTCGAAACTTTATTTTATTGGAAAAGATCATTTTTATTATTATAAAAAAGTGACCTTAAAACCCTTGATGTTTTATAAGTTCAAAAAATTATTTACGCATATGCAAAGTAATGACCTATTTTACGGTCCCTTAATCAACTGTCTGCGTGTATGTAAATATTTTAAAGAGCCAACAATCAAAATTTAATTACAACATAACAGTTGATTATAGTCTATACTGTCAGTACCTACATTTTTTGTAGATTTTTTGTTTCGACAGCTAGGCTTATTAAATAAAAAGCAATTTAAATTCAATAAAATATAATTTTATAAAATTCTGATCTCAATAGAACGCGACTTCACAAAACTGAGTAGTCTGGGTGTTGCGTTAGCTCAAGCAGGAATGCTCCTATGATAACGTCACTACTCTACATTTACAGTGTCGTCAACACCCTTCTAATTTGTGTTGACCTATGTTTGTCACGTATGTTTCCGAAAATTCCACACGCATGGCGAAGCAAAAACAATAGAGACTATTTTCTGGTCGAGTGTTTCAAAACTAAAGTACCTTGCCCACTCATAGCAATAAAATCATATAGATTTCGGTTTCGAGACTCGCGTGTCGTTTAATAATCTTTGCTTACTTACTTTTTACGAAGGCTTTTATGTAGTAATAAACTATTATGTCAATAAGAGGTAAAAATTTCGAAAATCGTCCTTGAAAAAAAATTTTTATTTTAAACTGATAAACATTTTGGTCTGACTTGTAGCTGTTGAAAGCGTTTCGAAAAGTCTATATTCAAAATTAATAGGTTACATAAAACTATAACTAAAGTCTTAAATAATAATGACAAAATTAATTAGTTTGATAACAATAATATCCACACATACGCACCTATACGTCACATTTCAAAGATATCTCGTATATTTATTAATTCTATTACTTCTGCAGTAAATGAATTCTCTTTCGTTATTCCATACAATTAATTCTTTAAATTGAGCATGTTTTTCGTCGATCAGTTATTTCTTGCTACCAAACAACTAGTTATTTTTGTAATTTAATAAACTGTTGAGCACTTACTACGTTATGAGAGGAAAGAAAAGTTATTTTAATTATGTAGCATGTATATGTTACTTTATTAACATCGAAAATCAACGCTCGTGCTCACACTTATATAAGAGACTGCATAGTACATCACTTCAAATTAAGCGTGACAGCTGAAGAAATAAATAAAACGAACTCAGTAGCCACTTTCCCTACTCTGTATATGCACGCTTGTACAGGGTAAACAACTTGGCCGCTCCATACGTTCGTGATGAATTATGCAATAACAGAAACTGCAATCGAGATAGCACATCTGATTATTATAAATCAAAACTATGCGCTTTTGGCTTGATCTCGAGTTCAGGTGCGATAGCAAAATTCTGCTATAGACGTGGACTTTTTGTGTGTGTATCTGCGATGATTGATCGTAGGTTGGAATCTCCAGAGAAAGTGAAGAGAGGAATCGATCTCTCGCTAATAGTCCAAATTTTCCTGGGACCTATTACTTTTGCCGCCTAATGACAGCAACGATATGATTTGTGGATAAAAAAGTACAACAGTTTTATTCCAACAATAGCGCACTGAAAAAATATGCGTAGACTTTACTACTACATCGTTTAGTGGTCGAATTATAGTTATAGTTTCTATGTTTTTTAGTAAAATATGCTATATTACAGTAGTTTTAACTATAATTATTGTAAATGCAACTATAATATAGCTATTTTTACTATAAAATAAGATAGTGACGATTTTGTACTATCCATTATTGTAATAGTAACTATATTTTTACCTCAGTTATTTGTTAAATCATTTATCGTTAAAAAGTCTTTTATATTTGTAATTACGTGATTTTTTTTCAATATAACTAGATGTATTGTGAATAAAATTATTTACCTTTAATTATTTATGGATTTTAAGTATAATGATTATATTTTGAATATTAATTATATTTAATTACTCATAATTAATAAATATACAAGTATTTTTTCAATCCTTATTTATAGTTTAACAATTGATAACCGATTTTTTCAAATGCAATATTATAACTTAAGTTACATCAAACAAATTAATGGATAAGAGGGTTAACAAGAAATTTTATAAAATTTTAGTGACAATCGGAAATTGTAATAATCTGCCTATATTGATAAAATTAGTATTATCCCCTTGTAACGTTTGATTAGGTATAGAGAATAAATTTAGCGCATACACATATTCGATTAATTAGATATTCGACTGTACATGAGTTTATAGTAGACGAACACTTGTCTCGCCAAGTATTCATAAACGCTATAGTGATTGAATGATACTTGTAGCAAATTAATTTGATTCTACGTATTGTATTTAGTCGACGTTGATAATAATAACAGATATTTATGTAATTAAATAACAAAGATTGCGTAATGTTAATTACGCGATGCATCCTCTTTTTTCACATATCAGCAAACCGTAAATGAATTACAGTCAAAATAAAATACAGCTTTTAACCAATCAAAGTTCCACACCTACCAATTCTGCAAACCTCAAATCAGCGAAACCAATTAAACGGGGCGAAGTATAAATTATGTATTTAACTAAGTACAACGACTTTTTAGAGCGCGTGCAGCTTGCGAAATTTTCCGCAGGGAATTCGCGCGGCCATTAAAAATGTCCATTAATATATTACGATAAAGACAGCGAGCCCATTAGCGAGCACAAGACTGCGCTCTGCAGTTTCTAATCAAAACCTCTATTGCCACTCATCAGCGAAATTAAGCTCGCGTTTAGACTAAACAGCCAAGTCACGCACGCGTAAGAAGCCGCGCGACTGTGAGGACGGGGACGACGACAAATCGATCCCCAGCCAGCAGGGCAGACGGGAGTAGGCTACGAAAAAAAGGAAGAACGCGAGAGTACAAAAGGGCAGAGCGAGCAAGTGTGCGCGCGCGCTTTCGCGCAAATGAAGCAATTCATTAGGCGGCGGGCAGAGCTGGCATGCCTCGCTCGCCGCCGTCAATTCAATACGCAACGTCGTCGAGCAGCACCGCGAGAAAATGATGAAACGCCCGTCGCGCGCATTGTTCCAGTTGCCTCTTTATTTTAAAAATAATATGCCGCGCGACGAGGCTGCTATACGTGTCTCTGTACGAGCGACGCGTGTTTTTCTTTCTTTTGTCGGCCAGTGTGGGGAGGGGGAGCAGGAGACACGGCTGCAGCGACACCCACGCGCGCGAAAAATCCGATAACTGGCGGCGATGGATTTGTGGCTCTCTTCTCGATTGCACCAACTACTAGCCCGAGATTATTAAGGGAGATTTAGAGGATAATAAAGAAAAAATATTGCCCCGAGTTTGAGGTTACGAGGATTAGGTGCTGGCGTTTTAAGTGCGAGCTTTGATTTTGGAATATCGGCGAGCAATGATTTATCAAACTTCCCACGCTTCTTTACGACTATTTATATGATTTATTTATTTATTTATTTTCATCATCTTGCTTTTAAAAGTTAACGATTTCATCACAGTCTTAAAGCAATAGAATGCATGAATTCAACCAAGACGCGGAAACCAGTTTACTTTCAATTTCTTTCAACCGCTAACAAGCACCTTTTTATTTATTTAAACGAAAAATTCACAAGTTTTGATGTACAAAGTTTATAAATCACTACATCAAGTTAATTTTAAAGATAGTGAATAAATAATTTAAATGAATAATATTTATGCAGAATTCATAATAAATTTTATTTATTTCTTTTTTAATTCTTTTTACAGAATAAGTATAAGCCATTTCATGTTTACGATCGTTTTTACGCATGCATAATTTAACTAATTGCATGCCATGGTTGGGATAATTTTGCAATATACTATAGAAACCTTCGTTATGGACAAATGATGCATTCAATATCATCTGAATAAAATCGAGATTGAAAGTCCCAGATCACATGACTTTTGATCTCATAATTTTGTTCCACGTACTGCGCAGGCCCGTGGTGCTTTAGTTGATCGGTCGATTTGCAGCCTGAACGCATGTTTCCGCTGTGGTGGGTAAGAATAGTCAAGGGATAGCAATGATTTAATGAGATTTAGATCACACGTGGGGGAGACATCAAAATGAAAAATACATCTATTTCAGTATTTTACAAGCAATTACGCTTTATGCGATACAAAGTGCATGAGATATTGAGGTAGGTTGAATGATTATGTATAGGTTTCGTACAGTCAGGTTACTCGCGAACATTGTGTATTTCACTTTCAGAAATTGCAGACAATGTTGAGATGTGAGTTAAATCCCTTGTTGAATAACTTTTACGGTTTAAAAAATGGAGATTTAGGATGAATTATTTGACATTCAACAACTCCATGCAGATAATTACAGCCAAAGAAGCATGCGGAAAAATGGGAATATATTTAAAGAACATTTACAGCGAGCGAGCTCGACTTTTTGTTAACTTTGAAACATTTTTAAAGAAAAAATAATCAATATGCATAATACATTTTCCTCCCACGTGCCTGCTTTACTCTTTGACACGTATTATAAAGACTGTCAAGGCTTATGCATTTATTTTAAAAAAGATGTATATGAATAAGTTAAAATTCTGATAGACGCTTCCAAATTTGCGAAGAAAAGAATTTTCGCGTTGAAAAATCGATAAGTTCGAAAAGTCGAGAGATTTTCGATATTAAATTTAAAATAAAATTGCAATTTTGTCTTATAAAATTAAAAAAAAAATTAAATTTTATGATAGTTCACAGTAAAAGTCTCGGGACGATTTAATTGAAAAATTATTCAATATTTTTCTGTCATTTATTGATATTATACTTATAATAAAACATGGATCATCACCATCTCTCTATTAACTGGTTTTCTAACGATGGATGGGATAATATTTTCTATTTATTCTCTTTAATGACCCATTATACAGTTTCTAACACCTACTAGCTATTGAGAATTAATGTTTTATCAATGAAGTCATAAATTATGTAACTTTTAAAAGTACTGACACCAAATGAAATTTACATAGGTACAAATAGATGTGATTTTTAATTTGTAGGAATAGTAAAAATTATCACGAAATGGCTTGATCATACTTTAAAATTTTGCAATATGCAAAAAATAACAATGAAAAAATACGGAAGTCCAATTTTGTATTTGGGTTTGGCGTAATTTGCATAATTGTTATATTCAAGTCGACATAAAATGAATACATGCAAAAGATTGAAGTATAAATATATATAAACATAAATATTTTATGTCAGAGATACAAATTTTCCATAATAGTTTGAAATTATGATGGATCATTAAAATGTCAAACGCTTTTAGAATATGAATGTCATAATTTGTAAATATTTTGTCTAGCCAAAGAATGTCAATTTAAAGTTAAATTTAGAGAAAAGTGATTTAACCAACTACAAATAAGATATTTTTAACAAACTATATTTAAAATAATGGAAAAATGTTATCGCGTCTGATTCGCATAGATAAACTTTAAGAAAATATTTTATATACTGATGAAGCATGATTTAGAAAAGTCTACGATAGTTCTATTAATCAGAAGAATAATAACATTTGCATCATAGAATTTCGTAAATCATTGAATATTACAAATAGTCAATAGGGTATGCGAGCGTATTAGTGTGCTTTTAAAGCCGACAGCAGTCCGTATTATAGTGAAACTTTTTAACTAATGATTATTAACAAATAATACAGCAAATCGAGTAATTTATGGAATAAATCGTCTTTTTACTGTTTCTTGTAATAGCCTTTCATTATTTTAAAGGTTAGAACCTTTTTCTCACATCGGAATATCCAAAAGGGGCGCAGTAATAGGGACCAGTGCCCTAGTTTAATTTTGTTTATTCAATTTTTCATTTTTTCAATATACATCGATTTTACGAGAACCTTTATAGAATTATTGAATACGATAGAGTTTTATAAAAAGTGGCTTTGTGCAAAAAACAAACGCGACTCGAGAAGAAACGATCATTTTCGGATAAGGATCTCTCGGCCATGATATCACTGTTGCATAACACGTACAAATGTTCCTCCATCTGCGCGACGCAACACATGTACGCAACAACGTATACTTATATACGCTTTACAATCACCTTAAAAGTGCAATCTTGCGGGATAATAATGAAAACCGTCGGCAATCCAAATACGCATCCGATTAAAATTTCAAACGTTCGCAAGCACGCGCGACCGAGTCGCTGTCATGCGTCATCGAGTCTCGCGGCTAATTACCGGGACGCTCCCTTTTTTCCCGTCAAACGCGCCTGCGTGCGAGCCAATCGTCGAATTGAGCTCGCTAATGTATACACCATCGTGAAATCTGAGCCTAATATAATGCATTAATACAACGCTATAAGCGCGTCGAAATCGCGCCGTGACGCGTAAATATCGGTGGTATATCGATTCGCGGGCACTCTGTAGTATAATTCTAGCCCGCACCCGCGTGCTGCTTTTCTACGTAAACGATATTTCGGTTTGTGTGTGTGTGTGTGTGTGTGTGTGTGTGTGTGTATAGAGCGCGGGCATTGTGTGTCCCCCCTTTACTCGATGAGGCCGAGTGTTATTATGTAAATTAATGGATCGCGCTGTTTAAAATCTATTTTCTGATTGTTCTGTGTGTTAATTAATCTAGTTTATTGGGTCTAGGTAATTTGGTAAATAATATAGTAATAATAACTTTCAGAACCTCAAAAACAAAATAGCACGTTCGAAGTGCGTTTAAATTTTGCTGGTAAAGAATTAAATATCATAATATTATTTCAACTTTATTCAAAAATTTCAATGTATATATTGTAAAAGAATATGAATTTTTTCATATTTTTATCTACTACGTATATTTTGGTGGTAGATAGCACTTCTGTTATTATACAATTGTGACATACCTCTAATGTTAAGATAATTAATTAATTATAGTAATTATATGAAATATTATTTGTAAGAGATCCTTTTACAATTGAATTCCCTTATACTATTATTTTTCACGTAGCAGCATACCCACAAGTAAATGTGCCAAATACTTTTCGGAATAGAGTAAAAGGGTGTAATCGAATATAGCTGTATCCTGTAGTTTTTTCACCATTAAATGCATTTTATTAACCAGAACTTATATCTTAATTAATTTGTTTCTTATAAATTTGTTACCAACATTTACGGTGTCAATTACTGACATCCGATAAGAACACAGCGTTTATTATAGTATCTTACTTATCCTCTCTTGTATTACATTATATGCCACAGTAATTCTCACATCTACTGTATGCTTGAACAGTAAATACGACTAATACGTGGTTCGTAGGGTAGTAATATATTAAATCGAAACATATTTTTAAAAACACTAAGATTTCAAGTATATCATGGTATTATGCAGCAACATTTATATACTTTCAAATTCTAATAATTAATATATGTTATCTTGAAAATGACATTTAAACAAATAAAGATTTTGGCAATTATTTTGCCTTTGTAAATCATTCTTTTTTAGTTATCGGAGTCCGAGCAGACAGTGAAATCTTATAATAAAATATGATCGATAAATTCAAGTATTATTCACTTGACTTATTATTGCAAAGAATAAATGATTAAGTTCGTTAAATTACCTTGAATAATATTAGCAGTTCCTTGATATATATGTAATATTAATGTGGCCAGATAGCATTAGGGAAACCACACAGCATACGAGGAGGTAATTTTCACGTCTCAAACGTGTTCCGTAAAACTAGGTTTTCGCATGAATAAGACTTATCTTCTATGCATATTTAAGAATGCCTGCGCGCACGTACAGAATCCAAAGTTTTCCATTGGTATAAAAGAGGGCGTTGCTACACAACGCCGAGAAATACAAAACTATTTGTATTCTATGATAAAACCTTGTTTTATAACTATGCATAACTGTAGTTTTTTTTTAAATTTACAGTTAAAAATTTCTAACTTGTCAATATGAACTATAAAGTTTTCTAACAAAATAGTATATTTTTTATAATTTAAGAATGTTTTTAAAATCTGATTATCATTCATTTTCATTGAAAAGTGATTTATAATGTATACGTCTAAACATGTTCAGTTTCTGATGAATTCTTAAAAATTTTACTTTTATTGAAAAATACTCTGTATAATATAAGTGGATGTCTCAAATGTAAATAGCGAATTTGAATCTCGAGTAAGTACTGCGTTTGCAGCTAACGGTAAAAATACTATTCACAAATCTCCTCTCAACTTTTCCAAATACGGATTTGCTGCTGCTGCTGCAGCTACTACTACTATAAAAAAGAATCGTACCCGCGACTGCTCGCGGAAATGAAAAAAAATTGAATCACAAGGCAATTAGGGAATACCGCGGTGCAGACTGTCGTCCTCGGCGTTGATTTCACAGTCAGCATCCAATCTCGGGGTTCAGATATTGCATTATACTCTCCGCGAAGATGGCGCGAGCAGGAGCGAGCGCAAGAATTAAAAGCACTTCTTTATTCGACGCGCTGGCTTGATTATTACTTTCGGACGTTGAATTTCTTGTAAAGTGAAATTTTTCATTCGTGCAATGAGCACGCGGACTTGGAAACTCGTCTTAATTTAAAATGAGCGACGCTTCGGACTGGAATTAAGAATTTTGTGATTTTAACGTTAATTTACGCCTGTAGTTTTGTGGGGGAAATAGCCCGGTTAAATTGTCAGTGATCAAATAATTAAAATGTTTCAGTTTTCTCGGTACTAACTTCTGTTAAGGTAGTTCTCTAATATATCAAAAAGTAGGTTTCGAAAATGACAAAATTCTAGCGTGTTCTTTAAAATCTAAATAATTTATCTCTATTTTTTTAAAAAATAGATTGCCGACCTATTTAATAAAAAAAAATATTGAAAATGTTTACTCTTACATTGAGAGTAAATGACGGTATATAATCTATAACAGTAAGTAATAGTATTACTTGATAAAACAGTGGGTGTTCAAAAAGAAAAAAATAGCTTAAGAAGGATATTCAGCTCTTTCTTTTAAGTTTATCAAATATGTTTCAAGCCAACCTTTTTAAAAAGATATGAATGATTGGTGATGAGTGCTCTCGCTGAGCGCACAAACTATAACGCGTTAGAGAAGCACCTTAATATTTTCTTTAATTAACCGACATATTTCCCTACAATATGAAAATTTAGGAAAAGAAATAAATTTGTTTTTACTTGAAAAATTCGGTACTAAAGTAGGTAATTGATTTGAAGATATCCGTCACGGTATAGTTGCAGTTAAGCAGCACTTTTGTTATCCCTGTTATTACAAGAATGAAAAGATTATTACAAAATTGCTGTACATTAACCATGTGACGTAATTTAATGTTCTTTTTAATGTGAGTGATTTTAATTATTATGTAAAGTGATATTTTATGTGTATTCTCTCATTCTTATTGAATTTAGCGTGATTGTTATGCATTATATTATTCAATTTAAACTGCCTAACAGCTATATCCATTATGAAAGGATCTACAAGATTTAGTCGTTTTAAATAGACTTTATATTCACTTTACCACAAGTCGGGATTTCGAAGGACCTAATCCCACCGGCTTTAAACATCCGCCGCCGTTATACGAAATTGAATTTTCAGCGTAACGAATTGAAAAGTGTTAAAAACACATTATCTTCTACATTAATTCATCAGTAGAAAGCTGATATCTCCACATGTTCCCTCCAAATGAGTGCCAACGGCCGGCACGACCTTTCATCTTGCAGTTAGCCCCATTCTCTCTCCTCTCGGAATTGCCTCCAACAAGGTGTTTCCTCTCCAAGAAATTCAGCGAACATAGAGAGCGAGAGTTGAATGTTAACGCCGGGCTGCACGACCAGTGCAGATGTCATGCGATCTCGTTTTTTCCTACACGCGTACAACGCTTTGTCTCTCGCGAATTAACGCGTCGTCGTTAAAAGTGCGGGCAAACGCGCGTCTTTTAGCGAAGCGACCAAGACAACTCGCTTTCCGCTCGTTTGTTTTCTCGATTCCGTCTTTTTGCCGTGCCTCCTCGTTTTTTTAGTAATGGAAAGAGGAGTATGATGTATTTTGCAAAGACCGGTGTCAGCGACGGCGGCGGCTGCGGAGTTTCTTGCTTTTAGCGACTTCGCTCGTCGCCTGCCAGGAAACTACTTCTTCCAACGTGGGCACGCCTCGTGCGACTTTTTCACGGACCTACCTACCTACCTACCTTGTTGGGAAAATATTTTTAAAATTCTAACTGAAAGTTTATTTTCTTACATCGGGATGTCTATTTGAATACGAATGTTTTTAAATATTCTATATGCTGAAAAAGAGAAGCTAGTAGTTCATTTTATGATTCGTAAAAGCAATTTATAAATTTTCAATTTCTAGTACTGAACGTAAATAGTAGTGCAAAAAGCCTTAAAAGCATTAAAAAAACTTTCTTTTTGCCTAACACATTAATATTTATAAATATTATTAAATAGCGATTGTAAATTAAGATAACTTTTAAATATAACCGTATAGAGCAGCGTTGCACGGTACCGCCCAGTGATTGTTACCAGTCGTTTCTAGTTGCGATCAGTATAGGTATCGTAGAATGGGAATCTTTAGCGAACATAATGCGACCTATATTTCAAATTCAATATTCAGAAAGTTACGTCAAATGTAGAATAGAGATAATAATAGCAGCGATGAAAAATCATTTATGAGACCTCAATTTGTTTCCTATATAGCTATAAGTTGATATTTTATCCACAATTTTGAATTTTTCTTTTAAACAAGGCACAAAAATCAATATCTTAAGGGGTATAAAACCACTTCACGAAACATCATAAGGCCTGCTCTGTTTAGTAGGTGGTAGCTCCTTGATATAACTGTAGTAATTGTTCATTTCTATATAAAATACTTATTATCTTTCTTTTAATTTATGTTAAAAATATTAAAATATATCCATACTTAATTACGATTTTTATTTATAACAAATAAGTGCTGTAAATAAAGTAATTTGTCGAATGTTTCATATACTTGAGATAATGAGTTGGGGATTGTGATACACTATACATATCAGCATCTAGCAGCTCGTTTCCTTTTCTAAAGCTACAGTGACGTAGATAGTAAATATGTATTTAAATACGGAACTATTAGTGTCCGATTTCTAGCTCATTGGAAAGGGATAGTCGACATTTGAGACAATTCAAAAACAAGACAGACTTCCTTTGGGCCAATTACATTAACCGCTTTTGGCACGAGCGTCACTCTGTCTTACTGTCATGAAGTACCCCTAAGCACGTTCGTTTCGTACAGATGGTCGAAATAATGACTTAGTAATTGCTTCAGCTATTGTAAATGTATTTTTCCAAAGTTTGTTTCTCGAATAATGCTATGAAGTATATTACCTAAACCCTTAATTTAGTATCAGAATTTGATAGTAAAATATTCAAATTCAAATTTATGTAAAATCTTGCTAAAAGTTGATAGTAATTTTTAACAGTATATATGAAAATATATAATTGACAACTTGAATATTAATTCTATAATTATAAATATACATTCAGTATTTTGGGAAAAGCATGATGCTTAATTAAGTACAGTAGCTACGTATTAAATCTACGAAACTAATTTTGGAAATTGCACTAGATCTTGCCATATTAGCAAAACATCTTTAGAAATTCTACCGAAATCGCTGACGTCATTCAATAACTTTCCTTGTAATTTTACTTAAAATTTTACAAACTAAAGCATACATTTAACATAGTTTGGACGCATATTGCGAGACATTTCAACTATTTCAAATTTTAGTAATCCGGTGACCGGTAGAAAGTAGATAACATTAAAATGAATTCCAGGCGTATTTAACGAATAATAAAAATGAACTTAGTGAATATTTAATGAATAAAATTTTATAAATAAAATAATAAAAACCTCGCGAGCCTAAAATTATAAAAAGGAGCTGAAACATTTGTTTTGTTTTTTCAAACAAACCTGGTAAAATACATAGGCTTTAATTATAAAACCCCACGTGTTTTCCACTCTTGGTGCTCTCTGATGTTCGTTTTCATTACTCTTTCTGTGCCTACGTCACTACCGCGCGAGAAAGAATAAAATTTTTAAATAAACGAAGCCACGGGAAACCATCGCGCCACGGTAAAACGCTTTATCTCTCTCTCTCTCTCTTTCTCACTCACTCTTTCTCTCTCTCCCTTGCTGAAAGTTAAAAAACAAGCCGGGGAACAGGCTCGATTTACTCCAGTATAAATAGACAATGATGCAATCCGCAGCGAGTAGAGCGACTCATTGAATTACGCCGCGAGGGCCCCCTACATTGCCATACTGCAGGATCAAAAGTATGAAAATAGAAGTGCGCAAGAAGATCGGTGAATTTGAATGGCCACGGCCAGAAAATTTTCATCACCCACCCATAAACTTAATTAAAAAGCTCGTCCTTAATCATCCTTCTATATATTTCATCTCTCTGTCCTAGTATATCTCTCGGCTACTCTCGTAAATTCTCACAGTGAGATGGAGAGAGAGGGAGAGGAAGAGGAAGAGGAAGAGAGAGAGAAAGAGAGCGAGGAAGTTTATTTATTTCTCATCCACGTGTTTATCGTGTATTTCTCAATTTTGTGCGTACGTACTTTAGGTTTGTTTAGCTAGTGCGCAAGATGTATTTGTGAGGAATAACTGGTTATCAATATATTATATTGACGAAAAGCAAGATAAACAATTGATAACAAATGCAGACTTGTAAATCGCATTCTATCGTATTGATGAGTATATTCTTGAAATATTTTCATCTAAGTACCTTATTGAACCCAGTTTGTGATTTACGAGAAGTATTCATTAAAGAAATTTAAGTAATTGTTACCAATCAAAAGTTATCATACAATATTCCACATATTGTGAAATCAGTATTTAGTCTCCAAATGTACAAAAATGGTGTGTACTCGATAATTTTACTACTAAAATGTGCAAACATTTCTTTATGTAAATACGAATTTTGTATCTTTTGACGTATTTATTTACCTATGATAGGGTAAAATCTTTATAAACATTCTAAACATGTGTTTTGAATTTTTTTTTAATAATCAAATCTCAAAATAAATTATATCTTTTTTTTTTTAATTATAATAAACAACAAGCAGGAAAAGAAATAAAAACAGGAATTGCTGAAAAAGTAGTATTTAGAGTTTTTCGAGTTTACCTTTATAAAATGCTTTAGTTAGTTGAAGGTGTCTTAGTTTTCTTGTCTTTTTGTTTCACTTAATTAAAGAATTTGTTCGACCAAGAAAAACACGTAAATGATATTCTTAAAGAGAAAACTAAGGGAAATAGAACGTCAAAGACCACCTCTTGTTTAATTACGTTGAGTAGGTGGCGACAAAATAATCGCGTACGAAATTTCATCTACAAAGGCTGAACTATTTCATTAATTATTCAAACGTAACGCAGCTGCGTAATAAAATTCAAAGAAGACTCTTTGCGATAGGATAGGTGTTTTCGTAGCCGTGAAAAGGCAAGGGAAGAGCGTCGCCATTTCCCTGAGCCTTACATCCCACGTGACCCCTTCTCTCTTTTACGATTTTTCTGCGCGCCATAGTTTTCCTTTGAAAGTCGACACATTATTTATTCAGTCGCATCTTCTTCTCCGAACGAGTTTCTCTCCCCGCGGATGTGATTTCCCTCCGCGAAAGCGCCAGGACATCCTTCTACTCTTTCCCTTTCTCTCTTCTGTCGGACGTTAGCTCGGCGAAGAGTCAAATAAAACGTCAGCACACGCGCGTGTGGAGGCGAAAGAACTGATTTTGATCTCGCGACTGCGCGTCGATTTCTGTGGGGAAATGATGATAACCGCGTTAGACCGTAAAATCAAAGTTTTATAAGGGACGCACACGCGCGTCCAAGGTTTCAAGGTTTCTCCGACCTCACTGGAGCCGTGTAAATCAGGTATATACGTGTAAATCAATGAGAATATACGTGGAATTGAATATCATAAAAAGATTCAATTATTTACAGTATAGTTTCGATTTAGAACATAAATAATATCAATGTGAAATGTAGAGACCAAGATTTCCTCTGTTTGCACGTTTGTGGATTCAAAAAGAAATTGTGTAATAAATAATACTTTATTATTGCTTGATAAGAAAAGACCAAAAATTATTTAACCTTCGTGGTATTTGTAGTAATTTTATTCTTGATACAGATAAAGTTAAATATATATTGAAAATGTAATATTATTGCACAATAATGAAAGACTATATTTTTAACTTTTTTTCATCCTCGTTACCGTTCCACTTTATTCCTTTGCAGCATCCTTATTGCAGAACGTTTTTTCGAAACTCTATTGTTAATACACTTGTTCGAATCACAGTGCTTATTAGCTCTGTCGTTTACTGTCTCCGGTTCTTTTCCAGTATCTATCCCTCAGCTGCTTTTTAACCAGTGTATTTCTGTTTTAGAAGCCTCATTATTTTTATATATTTTTTGTTTTTTCTTTTAAATTGCTTTTCTATTATATATCTTTTTAATGCTCTTTTTATTTGAATATTATAATTAAGTTGACCTTTAAGCTGTAAAAAACAAGATAGCAATTTTAAGAATGTTATATAAAATAACTCATGTACATAGATAACCCTTGGATTCTTGAAAAATTTATTTCATTCTGATAAATGATTTTCAAAATATCTCTCCAAAGCTGTCAAAATATTATAGTGAAACTGCAAATGTCTTTTTAAAGAGAAGAAAAGTATAATTAAAAATTAAATGTATGACCTTAACAGTTTATAAATTTCATTATGATTTAATATAAATCAATAATTTTCCAAATTAAATGTCGTATAAATATTCTAATTCTTGAAACGATAGTATGGATTACGTCCATTCCTTGTTTCCTCCGAAATTCTAAATACCATGACAGTTTTCCTTTCCAATTAAAGTTACTTTGTAATTAAACTGTAATCAAACTAGCTTAAAAAGTAATTATTTAACCCGTATAATCCAGCCTGGCTTTGAAAGCCTGCATACTACAACATAGTATTTACAAGACAAAATCATATATATTATAATAGTTGTTATAATTTTCTTTTCTTAATGTTGTTTCTATCTGAAATTATAAATTTCGGTTGGGAGGAAAATATACATAAATGAATGTATAAACTTTATAACTCTATTTATTTTTTACAATTTTATAGTTAGTTATTTAGTTAGATATTTAGAGTTATATAAAAAACGATGTCCATGGGTTAAGAATAATACAAATTCAAATTGAAATGTCTTTCAAAACCCATCGTTTATCTACTTATTTCTTTTTTTTATGACTTCATGAAAAGCGTATTTTTATATTTATAGTTCTTTTATAATTCGAACAAAAAATATTGAAATTAAATATAGAATAATCAAACTTATCTAATGTAAGAAATAAAAAATAAAAAATAAATGCTGCCAATCATTTTGGCACCTTGCCTGTTACAAAGCACACTATGTAATCTTGTCTGCATTAACAGGTGCTGACTTTATTGGTTTTGTTAATAACTTACAATATAAAAAGAATTTCACTAAATTTACAGATCTAACAATAAGGTATTAAATATATTATTATTGTAATTAGTGTGATACAATTAAAGAATTTTGATTTTACATGGCTGAAGTAAATTCTCTGTAATATTATAAGATTTTCTATAGGTACATAGAATAATAATTATTATTGTAAAAAAATGAAATAAGACAGATGAAAAATCTTTTTCGAATCTCATTATTGAATTTCTTATTCTTAATAACCTAATCCTCGGCATTTAACTCAGGTAATCCTTCGAGTTTTTATTCTTTGTTATTTATCACAGCTCGGTGCAGAAGAAGACCATTCATTATCAGAAATTGCGTTGACCGAATTTTCCTTGAAGCACTTTCTTCAAAGAATCGAAATTAATTAAAAGGTCCTCAAGGGTGTGAGCAAGATGCTTTTGAACGAAGGTAGAATAGCCATCCGCGCGGCGATTCGCGTTATCTTTGAGTGTATATATAAATATACACCGTATCGATCTTGGTAGGTTAGGGCTGTGAGTGGGAGCGACTGACCGATAAGGTCTATAGGAGCGTCTGCCAAATCGGATCAGTGGAATTCATTATGCGTCCCTTTGTTTTCCGCGTCTCTCTTTTTACGTCTCCTCGTTCTGCTGCCGTATCCGCCGCTCGTCATTCACTTTCAGTTCATTTTTCCCCTTATCTCTCGAGTGCGCGCGTCGATTGATTTCGGTCGATTACGGGGAGTCTCTTTCTATCTCTTCTCTTTGCTGCACTATCGGGGTGCGCAATATTTTTGCCGCACGAGCACTCCACTGTATCGGGCCGCGTTCGCGCAAACATCGCTGCTGTACGCCGTTTTCTCGTTTACGTCAGACAACGTCTAATAAGGTTTGCTTCATTTTTCATTTATCGGAAAAATGCACTGTAATGTAACGAGATAAAAGTATTGATCAGAGTTCATTAGTAAAGAAATTTACTACTGGACAGTTGTAACTTTAATTGGAAATTCATTATAAAGTAAAATATACTTTATTAATAATTTCCATTAAATGTTAATTGATGAGATGTTTTTAATAATATCATTCAAACATAACAATATTCATTATTGATAGGCTAGAAAATAAAGAAATACGTAAGGTATACTGAGTAGACGTATTTAGCTTTTTGGGAATTACAATGCATTGTTGCTGATCCAGAACGGTAAATGCGCTTACTTCCGAGTTTCGCTGGCCGAGTGACCACGGCAATGTATACCACTGTGTACCACTAAAGCTCCCCGACAAATCCCCTTGTCCATTGTCTCACTCGAATCCGCAGAGAAAGAAAAATAAAAAAGGTTCGCTAATGCTCAGTGAACTCATTTCCCTATCACAACCAACACATGCAATTCACTGACAAACATTGACATAATACATACTTCTAAAGACCTTGATCATTTTAACAATATTCTTCATGTAACGCCTGTTTTAACTCTTTGTGCAGTGCCAAATCGTACACCTGCGAGCATACCTCTGCGATCGACAATCACAAACTATAAAAATTCTAATGTCGCCCATATCATCAACAATCGAGTAACCAAACCACCACCATCACCACCACCACCACCACCACCACAACGTCCCCCTACTCGCACACGCATCCGCACGTAATAATTACTGTCGTTCGCGCTCAGCGGGCCGCAGAGAAGGCGACGGGGCAAGATAAGAGGCGAGAAGAACGAAGAGCGAAGGAGGAAGCAGCCGTGACGACAGAGCCGACTCGTCGAGGGGCTCTCTCGAGCCGCGCAGCTCGTCTAGCAGCGATAAACAAACAGAACTGACCGACTTCTCGGCGCGCGCGGGCCTGGCTATTTCGACCGAGGAAGCGAGTGGCCGAAGCGCCGGCGGAGAAAGCAGAGCAGCCTCGAAGGCGAGCTTCGATCCGCGGGGCGCGCGCGTTTTAAAGGCCCCGCCGACGGGGGAGAGGGAGCGGAGAGGCGGCGGCAGAGAGCGACGATGGCAGAGCGCGGAGCGACGACGCCGCTGCTATTTTCGAGGCTCACAGTCGAGAGGAGCTAGCCGCTCGGTGGCCGGCCGCTGCAGCTCCTCTCTCGCTCGCCCGCGCGCCTAAAATAGTCGGCAGAGATACGAGGGGCTGAGGACAGGAGATGTTCTCTGACGCAGTTCGCGCGGCCCGATAAGAATTCAAGCGCTCCGCCGCCCACTCCAGCCCGGCGCTGCCGCTGTCGACGAAATGGAAGATCCTTGAGCGGAGAGGCGCGCAGACGAGAGGAGCGCGAGGCGGACAAACTTGGCCACTTGCCGTTCCCTCCCCCCTGCCCGGCGGCCGCGCTCACCTGCCTGCGCGGGGAGGAGCGGCGACAATCTCCGCGACGGGAAACTCCGCTGATCGAAAGCGCGAGCGGGAAGTCGGCCCGCAGCTGCGACAATCCGCTGCCGCCCTCGCTTGCTTGTAAATACCCGAGGCCGCGCACGCCCCCGCTCATTGCCCGCAGACTCGGCGCGCGTTCCCTCTCCCGAGACCGAGGCTGGGGAGCGCCGAGGCCGCGGACGGGCCAGCTGGCGGACCGGCGGCGCGGACGCATCATCATACACGGCGACGGGCAGCGAACTCGAGCGGCGCAGGCTGCGCGTCCATGTTGTTCCGCGCCTGGCGGCGTTAGGGCGGCGAGGTGGGGGGCGCGTTGTCTTGCTGCCTGCCGTGCGCCGGCGGCGGCGGCGGGGGCGCCGGGCCGGCCGCCCCCTCGGCGCTGGCCCCGGGGGACAAGGCCCTCCTCCAGCGACAGCCGCTGCAGCCGCAGCAGGCGCAGCCGCCGGCCCTGCAGCCGAGCCCGGCGCGCGCGGAGCAGCAGCAGCTGCTGCAGGCGGGTAGGGCGGCCGCGGCGGGGCCCGCGCAGGGCAGCCCCGTGGCGCTGGCCGACCTCGACGAGTACCTGGGCGACGTCGAGGAGGGGGAGGACGACGAGGAGGACGACGAGGAGGACGAGGAGGAGGAGGACGAGGAGGAGGAGCGCGGGGCCAAGGGCGAGGACGGGGGCCACGAGGGGGGCGGACAGCACCGGCTCAGCCCCCGGCTGCACGACATCGAGGAGGAGGACGACGAGGAGTGCCGCAATACGCGCGAACGGTGAGTAATGGCTTTCTCACTTCTCGACTCTCATTATGCCCGCCCCGCTCCCCGCACCTCCCTTCTCGCACCCGCTCTCTTCTGCGTTCCGCCCGCGAATCGATCATTCCTTGGCTGTCGACTTGTTGAATTCAGCTTGGGGTCGAGCACTCTTTTACTTTGCGTTGCCCGATGCACTCGTTTTGCCCCTCGATTAGATCACTTTCCATCCTCTCGACATGTTCTTGATATTTATATTTTACCAGCACCCAGGGACTGAATTCGGCTTGATGAAGTGTTGGGGTCCGGGGGGTGCACTTATTTCATCGTAAATGTACTTTTATTATATATTTAATCGGTCGTATATTTTTTAATGCAATTTATTTTGCATGCGAATGACTGACTGTCACACTTAATTTCACGCAAGTGACGTTTATTAAATTGTTATAGATTTTAATTATCTTACTGTTTGAATTAGTAAACAAAGCTAGAGCTAGGCAATCTAGAATACAATCGAATTTCTCGCTACTGGACTAGTATATAATTTAGCGTTGCATGACCATTATTAGATGTGGACGTAGTGGGCTGGGATTGTCGAGATTACGTTATGAATACAGTACGCTGGCTTATTCGAATGTAGGCTTAATTTTCTAGGCTCTATATATTATATTTTGAATGTCTTCATAGATAGACTAATGAATTTGGTGAGGCAAACTTTTTATTATACTGGCCCAATTGCATAATCAGCAAGGTACAAAAAACATAAACACATAAATTTTGATGACGAAAAGTATGCAATTAACTTTTTCTCACAGGCCGAAATCGCGCGAACCGACTTAGCAGGATCTCGGGATAAATCTCCGACGCGCGGCAGCTCATTTGAGAAAATGTCGTTGACCAATATTCCTCGAGATTGCGCAACCCTCCGTCTACCTGCCTCCCCGTTGTTTTATTCATCGTTTATTTTAACTTTTGCAACCGTAGAACTACCGGGTGCCGATTTGAATAAATGCTCGAAACTTTTTGGGATTGTGGTCCCTCCGCAGCGCGCCGCTCTCGAGGAAATTTGCACTCCCCGCCCGAAGCCTCGCGAATTTTCCTTCTTACCTGACTGATTATTGCACCGCTTGTCATGGAAATTTATTCCATTGATGTGTAAAATTTCTGTTACTCTCGGCGTACGCGCGGTCGCTTGTTTTCACTCAGCCGGGAAAGATAAATGTAAGCCTCGACGCGCGCGTGTGTAACTGAATAAATTTCCGAGGAGAGTGAATCTACTTTACGCGTAACCGCGTTTGTCGGATTATTAGCTGTGCAGAGAGTGGAAGTTCTCTTCTAACCTCATTCGAAGTGTTATAATTTCCTCTGCGCAGAGGACAAAAAATAACGCTTGGATTGTGTCCGAAAATAATAGAAGCGATGGAGTACATTTTATTTCCGTAGAAGAAAAGCTACAATGACAGTTATAGACGTGGGTACTTTACAATGATGAAAAAAAAATCTCATCGATTTGTAGTATCTATTTATTTATTGTGGTCTCGAGAGTTGCTTTGATCGCGAAAGGATGTCATAAAAGGATTATCGACATCAGCACAACGTATTGTACCGCATGTCATTTCTTATCAAGTCCATTATAATCCTATATTCTAAAGTTTAAATAATACATGAGTTTGAAATAAATATAATATTTTTTCAAAGCATCTCTTGCAAAATGATATTTCTTTAATATTAAACTTTTTGACATAGTTGTCTTATAAAAAAACACAATGGAAGGACTGTTCATGATCATACAAAAGCATCACAGTATTGAAAATAACTTGAATTAGTTTTAAATAACAACGTATTATACGGTGGAACTTGCAACGTATTCTTACCTTATGTAAAATATATATATATATATATATATATATATATATTTAAATTTATTTTAATTATTATTTGAATTAAAGAAATACATAAGGACTCAGGTAGGATCGGAGTCTGAACACAAGGTGAATAAAACATTTGGTATCCTCTTTGGATATTTCGGTTTTTATTCAGCAAACTTAAATTCTAATACAAATAAAATACAGTGTTTTATTAAATTCAGTTTTTCTAAACGAGCTCGTCACAATTTGCGTCGATCGCGGTACTTAAATGAAATTATTTATTCTCTAAAAGTAAATATTTATATTTTCGGATGCAATTAATTAACGTAAGAATTTCTTAAAAGAAAAGGAATTTAAAACTGAATGTAACTATCTAATGCACAGATTAACCTTAAACATTAGCAAGAGTGCAATAAATGTTGGATTTACACTTGGCGTTTTATTTAAAAAAAGATAAACAATGTGTTAATAGTGTATATGAAATAAAAAAAGACTTTCTTTCGGCGAAGCTTCGCTAAAGAACATTAATTTCCCCTCTAATCAAGGCGCTTCACATTCGGATTTAAAAATAGGACGCACATCCGGCCGTCTCTCGTCCGCGAGACTAATGCAATTTTCGCTCGCGCGCTCGCAAAAAGTGTCTCTCCCTCTCGCCGCGCGCGAAACCAGATCATCGCGAAACACTTATAATCAGCCGTCGTTTGACCGGCGGCCACGGGAAATACGATTCTCGCCAGCGGCGCCAGCGCGCAAACACGGGCTCCCCGCTCGGACGCGTGCACGCGGCCACTTCGGCAATGACAGACGCAATTATAGGCGGGTTTCGCCGGGCGTTGATTAGCGCTCGATGCGATATCGAGCCGAGTCCTTTTCATTGGAAATAGGCCGCGGACGCCCTCGCTCTGCAGCCGGCCCCGTTTTAATATCCGATACGCGCGGCCGTAAATCGTCGCGGCGCGCTTTCGCGAGAGTTACGATTTCAATTCGCAAATTGGCCCTGCGTCCGCGGAGTCACGCGACTGCCCCCCGCACACGGGGGCGCGAATGTGGGCTAGAGGTTAACGACGAGCGATGCGATAACTTGTACGTAGTACGCATGGCCCAAGGTGGAATCGCTTAATAAAAATACCTACGTCTACAAGCACGCGCGCCGCCCATAATACGATCCAGTAAGCCAGCTGCCATATCATTATACCTTACGCAACCGATGGGAGATCTTGGCGCGTCTTTTGTTCGGACGCGCGATCGAGTTTTCCCCCGACGAGCCGATACGTCACGTGTTCGCGACTTGCCTCGCCTTTCCGCCAATGACTTTTTCATTTCGCGCTGCACTTTTTCATTTAACTTCGAGTTTCCATTAATTGCAGATGATGTGTATTTCTAGTTTATACATCAATTGAAAATCTCATTATAAGGATGAAACTTCATTCTGCAAATCCAATAACTTTAAGCGATTTTATTTATAAAATTACGCAATGAGTTTATGTATTAGTTTGAATAAACGAAAAAATGTCTGATATCGAATGATGATATGATATTACTCTTGCGATATGAAAAAATTGCCCTGATATTTGACTAACGGGCAGAGGAAAAAATAACAACTCGAGAGAGAGAGAGAGAGAGATAATGTAAGATACGTTTGACACGGCAAACGGTCATAATGGGCAGTTCGATGATAAAGATCCTTGAGAGCGAAATAGACGAGTAAATCAAAAGTTGCGTGCGCGCGCTCTGCGAAACACCGCGCACATCGCCATCGTACATCACACTTTGCGTCATTTTTCTAATAGGATAATTGGCCGTTGCACAACTAGTTTAATAAACCGATACGTCACGCGGCCGCGAAGAGCGAAGGGAAGAGGCTCTACTCGCAAAATTCTCCACTCGTCTCTGTTATTTCCATTCCATCTCACGTTCCTTTTCGCTAGCAGCCGTTTAAACATCCTAGCGCACGAATTTGCGCGTACTTTGACGCGAGACTTTGTAGTTGGCCGAACGAGGCGCTTTATTAAAACACGGAATTTCAAAGTGTACGGTGCGCAGGAGGCCAAGTCCTCCTCCCACCGAGTGCGTAACTACGCGTGTGACGCGAGCTCGAGCGCGCGCTCGACTGGTTTGGCGACTACTCTTCGATGACTCGAAATTATGTAACTCTGTGTGTGTGCGCGCCTGTGTACTTTTGAATCTGCGCGCGGCGGACGGCGCGTACGCCTGTTAGTGTCGAGCCGGCGCCGGAGGTAAAAAAGTCACAAACAAATTTTGACCGCTCGTGCGCGGCCGTGTTTTTTTACGAGCGAAGGGAGGACCGAGCGAAGGTAAATTTTCACTTTTATTTCCTGCTATTTGAATTTTCAAAAGCCCGCTGCGAGCGAAATTTTCATTGCTTTTTTATCAAGACTTTCTTTGTAATAAACAGTACCGTTAACTTTGCGAATCAATACGTAATTACCTTTTCACGCGCTATACATATATCGTTATAGCAACGTCACAACTGCAATTTTAAAAGTTCGTGCGTCTTTAATATCATTTAAATGAAATCAATAAAATATGTATATATACATTATGAACACTAGAAAACAATAATCACAAGATCCATGTTAAATTAATTTTTCATTTATGTATACCTTTTCATAAACATTTCGCGAGTATAATTAACCGCGAGCAGCGAAAAAAGCACGACAGTTGTACATAATAAAAAGCCGGTGTGTGCGGTGCGGCTGCGTACGCGTGTCATGACTTCTCCGCGTTTTTGTGTTACGGATTCGCTTTGGTTTTTATGTCTCTTTACTCTGTTTTTTCCTCGCATTAACGTTTTGTGTAACCCGACGGATTCGCGTGTACATGCGCGCGAGACCGCGGGAGAAAGAAATAAACGGTTAGACGTGACCTTGCGCGGACGGATGGATTTACAAAGGAATTAAAGAACCTCCAAAATATTTTAATATTAATTAATAGTTGAATAATTGAGAGATACTAATTAAAAATCAATACACTTCTTTAAAATACGACATTCATGTGCATCAAATTATAATTAAATGTATAAATTTCGCATTCCTCGTGCGCTAATGCGAATTCTTTTACGGACATTAATCAATTAAAAACTGTAATACCATTAAAGCCATGGGATTCAGAAGATTTTACCAACGGAGATCGAAGCTTACTTTTGTAAAATTTCAAAAACTTTTTCTCTCTCTTGCTCGAATTAAGTCTGGCTGCTCTGTAAAGATGTTTAAGCCTACTCACAACGAACTTTTATGAGCATCAATCAAGATAAAGAACAGAATTTAATAGCGCGTAGACTTGGAGTTAGCTTCAACGCGAGAGTTCGTGATATTTTTGTAGCGCGCGGGCGCGCGGATAGACGCTGGACGTTCCCCGACATATCCAGTATGATCAAGAACTATTAAATTATGATTTACAGTTTTCCTTGTTGTAATTCTGATAGATTAGCTTATTTTTCTGCAATTCACGTTCTTTGCATTATAGAAATAATGCATTTGCATTTTTTAACTGAACAGCTATTCGAATAAATATGTGTAACATGAAAAATGTTCTATTTTCGAAATCGATAATTCGATCTACTAACGCTGGTTAAAATATTAGTTTATATTTACTTTACTTGAAAATTTTTTCCACACTATTAATTCACAATGTTATATTTTATTCTATATTTTAAAACATTTTATGATATATATATATATATATATATATATATATATATATATATATATATATAAGATCTTCTCTCTGAATATATGAGAAAAAGATTAAAAGTTTTTGATATTGGATAAATAAGAAGATAAAATGTTTGCTTCCGAGAAATATAATAAATTTTTGCCAAGGTTCTTAATTCAAATCAGTTGTTGAATGTAAGAGAACGCTAATGAATCGCAGGAAGTGAGCTTGTAACAGCGCACGTCTTAATTCTGTTCCCCGAATCGAAGAGTTGTATATAGGTAAGTACCGCGGGCTCGCATCATATTTCCAAGCGGCTCGAAAAACTCGTGCAGATACATTACGTCCCCCGTCTCCCAAAAGCCATCTCCCCCTCGCCGGTTTATCGCATAATAGCTCACGTGTTATAAAAGGCTGGGCGATCTCGCCGCGAGACTCGGCACGCGTACATACACAGGCGCGGAGGAACACGTACGTGCAGCGTGACAATGCGGCGCTGCTTTATCATTGCGGCTCGCTGCCGGCTTGGGGCCGCAATAGCCGCTCTTCCACTCTCCTCGCTTAAATAGGAGAAAATCGCACAATAGCGCCGGAGCCGGGGCGCGCCTACACATAGCCACGCATTCGAATTCCGCGCTCGCGCCAGTAGAAAAGGCAACAGAGCTAGCTCTCGGCGTCAATATCGACGTGTTTCCTAGGCTGCAGCAGCCGCCGAGAGAGAGAGAGAGAGAGAGAGAAAGCAGCGGAGGGGAAGCGGAGGGGTGGGAGGGAGCGAGGCGGGACGAAGATAAGGCAGAGAAGCCTCGGCTTAGCTCATTTCCCGATTATCCAGCCGTGCTTCAATCTATTTGCCGGATATTGTGAACACCCAACTGAATGCATCGGTACACACGCGCCTGTGCGGCCGGGGGAGTTTATACACGCTTCTATCTATAGCTGAGCGCGCGAAGGCTGAACTTTGATATTCGCGTGTATTATACGGCGCCGAGGCCGAGGGCGGATAAAAAGCCGCCGCGGCCTGCACATCAGCTTTTGGATTGTTTCTGCAGCGGCTTTTTTCTTTCGAGGCTGCAACTTTTAATACCGCTCGAGGCGCGCTCTCTTTTTACCTCCCTCTCCTCTCTTTTTCTCTCTTTCCTCGCTTTCCCGGCCACGGACTGACCGCGCGCCACTGCACGATCGATCGATCCCAGCTTTCAATCGCATTTTAGGATGTGCGGGCCCGAGTGGATTGGCCCATAACGAGCGGAGCGAAAAGCTGCGCGCGCGCTGCTGTTATGACTATAATGGCTAGTGGATGGGGACGGGATTTCTCCCCTCCCCAACCTTTTTTTGTTTTCACGCGCGCGAAAAGTGCACTTCGGAGTGAATAATCACTGCGGTCGTTCGGGATTTATTCGCGCGATGTGGTCGTTAGGTGGATGGAGCGCAGGCCCGGAACGAGAAATAGTTTCCTATAAAAATTCAAATTCATTTTTATTCACACGTCATTATTACTTCGATAATCATCAGTTTTTCTCATAATCATCATTTCATACCTCAACGATTTTTACATTTTCATTACAAACATAACATTTTATTGCAACTTTCAAAATTCGGTATGCTTTCAAATTTATTAACTGTGCGATTGCATTTTATGGGACCATCATGACGAACTTCGGTATATTCAAAGTCATTTTACAAATAATACACGATAAATGTGTTATTTGTAAATTTGATGATTGCATAAACTTTTATAAAATACTGACAGTGATATTATGTTTTTATATTCATTTAAAACAAATATGCAATTGTAATAGTAAAAATGATCAATAATACAATATATTCTGTTTATCGTATTTTTAGTTTTTGCAAAAGTAGACTATATATTTGTTGACGTTCTTGGTTTTGGACACATTTAGATATCATTTACCTTTATCTCTATACACACAGCAATTACTAAAGAGTTAATACTCGCTGTTATCTACCGTAGCACGTAATTAGAAATTATAAACTAAAATTCAATAATATTTATTATTAATACAAATGTTATTTACAGGTGTACGTGCCTTGATAATTTTCCTCGCTATTGTATTGCTTATTTTGTCTGTGTAAAATAATATGGTCATTATAGTAATAAGTATTTATCTGTAGTTTGTTCTACATTACTATTCTTCGTGAAAAACATCAAAGAACTACTATTGTATACGCTGTAGCAAATATTGTGGTCACTTTTATACGCTTTTCTATCCAACTTTGTCTACAAACATACATTAAAAATGCTGCATTGTTTTAAGACTATTTAAATAAATAGAATAATTAGAGGAGTAAATAGCAAAATGTACCTACCACGTTTTTTTTTTGCATTCTAATAAAGATATGAAATAATAAATAGTTGAATTCTTATGGTTTCCTTTCTGTTTATAAAACTTTTTGGTGTTGCATGTTTTGAGTTTCCTCTATTTTGTAACAATTTCATAAAATTAAAGAAATTGTTCTATAATATTTTTGTAGAATATTCAAATTTTTGCATGTGATATCTTACTAGATTTGAAAAATAATTCTTCAATATTGTACATTTTATTTAAAACACTTATTTGTGAATAAATTTCGACGTCCGTAGTTGTAGCTAACCCTAACGAGTATACATACAAAAATACACAATTATATTTACGATAAAGTATTGCATAATTTAGCGAACCAGCAAGACCTTCGTGAGAAAGGCTTATTAGTTTATATGAGTTTCGCTAATCCCAACAAATCACGTCAAGCCAAACCTTTTGCACATATGTTAAGAAAATAAAATGGAGTACCCTCATAAATCTGAAAGAAAATTGCAAATATAGTCCTTGAAAATATGATTATGCCACGCAAAGTGCATGAAAATTGGCAATTTTACCACAGCACAGCGTTCTGTAAACTAAAGCTTTGTGAACCGTTTTACGCACAGACATTACCAGAAAAAATCGCCGACGCCAAGCGGCGGAGGTAGCAGCAGAACGGGTTGGCGCACGCGCAGAAGCGTCACGACGGCCGGCGCCACCGGACACCAGCACCACGTGATCGCCAGTGCCGTCGCCACGGCGCAGGCCAGGATGCAGGCCGAGCAGGGGAGCATCGGAGAACTGCGAGGTTACCACAACCTCAGGTCCCGACGGCACACCCTGGCCAACGTTCGGTGAGTTCCTTTCTTTCCTTCTTCTTTTCTCGCTCGTACTTATGAATTATTTGCAAAAGGTTCTTACATTTGCGATAAACCAACAAGTGTATACAGCGAGGGTAAGCTTGACTGGAGTCTGCTTTCGGTTGGGCGGGTATGTCCGGCCACGTGGGCGAGTCATTAAATTTGAATTTGCCTTTGGGGGGAAGATACATTTGAGGCGACAGACTCGTGTTTCTATAAAAAATTACTTCGTGATTCGTTGTAACAGGATGTTTAATAGGTACCTCAGATTACAATATTAATGAGACATTAGAATATTCTCTCATCCAAACAAGTGATAAAAGTCGACAGCTCATGATTAAAATTTAGATTAGAACCAGCTAAAACGAGGAAGATAGTACATAATACAGTAACAATAATCCATTAACTTTCGGTTGATCGCATGCAGTGAATAATATCTGATTTATTTTCCTCTTGTAATATTCATTAGATATTTCATTACTAATCCGATAAATTGATCGAAATATTGACTGGGTAGGAATTTTAAAAAAAAAGAGATGAAATTTCAATGTTTAGTTAATTTCGTGATGCATTTATCAATCCTACATTGTCATCATCTGTATAGTTATAAAAACATGTAAACAATTGCAGATTGATCACTCAGCCCAGAGAATAGCCGATAAAGCGTTCATTTAGGGAAATAAGTACTGACGATAAACGGTTTACGTACAGCATCGTCGCTGTTTTATTCATTATTCAACTTTTTGACGTAAAAGTGTGCCACCTTTTGAACAGATTTTTAGCTTTATATATGTAGGCAGACATAAAGTCGTAGCGGCAATTATGATAAAACAAATAAATTAAAATATGAAAAACATTATTCTCGTAAATATTTTCTCTTGCCAAGTTTTTATTGTGTTCGCGTAGTATTGTGTTCATTCTATATTTAGCATTGTTTCGAATAACAAAGGCCTGCCCGCCGCAGCGGGAAATCATTCCTTTAAAAATTTACCAAAGAAGTATGTAACGATAATTAACCGTTTCGTTGGAGAAAGATCCTATTGAAAGTAAGTTGGAGTTATATAGCATGCAATGTACTAAGTCACGCAAGACTATTGAGTTAATTATTGAATAATTACATAGGGATATTGATAAGGTACCTCAAATCGTCAGGTAGCCAATTTGGTCACTTTATACATTTCCTTTATATTTTACTTTATTGGAAAGTTCAATAAGATAGCTAAAAATGTGAAAAATATACCTTGTATAACTGAAAAAGTCATTCGTCACGATAGAGGCTCTGATCCTGTGCCCGGCCGTTTATAGGCTCAGCGAGCTTTCGGCCGTCGTCGGTCGCGTGCGCGCGCGTATGCGGCTTGACTGACCGCCAGCGGACGAAAACAATGGGGCGCATCAGGTAAATCCCAGCACCGGGCCTCCTGACATACACAGACATCGCGGCCGCGGTTAGTCGTACATCTAACCTCGGATGCGCGCGGGCGATGATTGCACCCCGCACCCGCCGTCGTCCTCGTGTACACGCTGTACGAGGCGCTTTTGTAAATTCCGGCGTAGGAGTCCGGGGAAGCAGAATCTAATTATCCGAACTGTTGGCTTTGTGAATGTTACAAGAAGCGAGCTTAATTGATTCCATTGCGAGTGTCGAGCTACTTTCGTCGCTTTCACGCCCCTATTTCGTAGCCTTGAATTTATTACTTTTTATCATTACGCTCGATTGAGTTTTTATTTTCGAACTGCGGCTTATTTATGCGCCAGAGAGCGTGAGCTCATTTTATAGTCGAACAAATATTCGTTTCTCTGTCATGTATTGTTCCAATTCCAAAGTGTAATGAAACTTCCATGGCTACAAATTCAAAGAATCGCAAGAGTAAAATAAAATACAACCAAAATTGAAGTAATATCTTTTTTTATTGTTCATATGTAATTCGCTTCATTTTGACACTAAAAATAAAATAAAAAATACTGTAAAATTGCACTTTGAAAAGCAATTAAAATGATATTTGATCCGATTAAACTTGTATGATTAACTATTCTCGTTCATTGTGATTACAATAATATTAGTTTGCATAATGGAGAAGTATTATACAAGTAGAGCTATAGTTTAGCCCATGATAGAGTTACCAAACTGTAATGTTAGTATGTAAATTTAAATTAAAATTTTCTTTCAAAATTCAATTCTGTCTTGAAATAGTGTGACAACAGTTGTTGAATTTTTAATCTCCAAAATTTTAATAGACATTTTAGTTTGAATTGATAATAAAAATAAAATATGGAAAAATGTATTTCAAGTTTACAATTTAGCTTTTTATTACGAAACGCTAAAATACTAATTTTAATGTGAAGTCGGTGTCTGACCATACACCGGATATATCTACTGAGGGCAGCACGTGACAATATTTTGAATGAAATTCTTTCTGCAATAACGCACATACACTCTTTTTCGAACTCTTAATAATTAGTACATAAATCTATTTAAATTCGCACATTTGAATTTATTGACCATTTTACTACGTATCATGCTGAAAATTAGAAATATTCTTTTATTCATATTATCTACAATCGTGGCATTCTAAATCACCACATTTTGAATTATTGTCTAGAGCCGTTATCTATTTTTCATTCAAAACTGATTTATGAAGTGTCACGCCTGATAAACATCGAAGATCTTGTCCACAGCTTAGTAAATTACTCTTTTAATATTACAAGATTCCTATAATGCTATCCCCAACATATAAAGTCGGGCAATAATTAATTTATTGAACTAGAAGGAAGTTAGTTGGATGCGTCTTCGACTTCACACCATATTTTAAATTATAAATAGGTGTCTTGGAATATTTTTCAAATAACGGTAAAATAATCTTGATATATCATTTGATGCAATAAAATAAATCAAGTGCAATTTATTTTTAATAAAATATTTGAAAATAGGACTATAAGTCTTATTTTGATTCCCAATATGTAAAATAGGAATATTAAACAAAGTATTCATAAGGGAATTTTATTTATTAATCAGGCATGTGAAATGACAAAATTTTATAAACTTTACAATTTTTGTACGATATTTTTTCTCTGCATTTAATTTCTGAAAGCGTTTAATTTACCCGCAGCACGGGTGCCAGATAAAGAATATCTCTTCTATGGAGCGAGTTATAAGTCGTATTTTATTGCGTTTTAATATTCCGACGCCTCCAGGGGTCTGCCTTAATGCCACGTGCAATTTCATTGGAAGTATTGATTATGTGAGCTATTAGGAATAATTATTCACAAAAGGTGCCTCTGAACAAGTTCAAATTGGATCGAATTTAAATTTTATCCCGATGAAATGAGGTAACTAGTTTTCTTTTCAAGAGTAAATTCAAGTTATTAAATATTATTTTGTAGTTACACGTGTAAAGTAGTGGCTTTTAAATATTATATTTTTATATTGTGACGTGACAAATTTGGTAGCTACAGAACTAAAAAATATTTACAAAAAAAAAAATTTTTTCTGCGTTAAACGTAAAATCGTATACATTGCAGATAGAAAGAACGACTGTGGTAAGTTATATCCCCAATACATTATATAGATAAGACTTATTGTTGATTTAATGCTACAATTCTGCTGAATAACAAAAGATGTTATCAACTTTTAAAATAGTGGATATTTGTTTCTATTCTAAATAAAAATAGCTGAAAAAAGAGATCTATTTTCATACGAACGTTATTCACATAACATTTAAAGTTAGGTTATCTCTACACTAAACAAATTTATATGAGCTAAGCTCATCTATTTCGACGAGAGAATTGTCACATTCTAGAAAAATAGCCACTCGTAAACAGAGGTGAATTTACGCATTTCCATTCATTAGCTCGAAATACCCTCGGAGGATTCATAAATTTGCTTTAAAAAATCGAAAACATCTCTCAGCAGCAGCTTAAAAATATAATACAACGCAATCGCTGTTTCGCATTTTGCACAAGCCAGTGGTGAGCCAGAAAAAGAAATGTATACGATCGAGGCGAACTCGTAGATTCTTTCGCCTATTTATAAATACATATGTGCATAGCACAGGCAGCTCGCATCGCTAATCCAATCCCGGCCTGGGGATTCGTTGATAATAATTATACGCGTGGCGACCTCGAGCGGCGCGCAACTTTCGCAACGACTCGTCCGAGTTCCGTTGGGATCCCACAGTCGCTTAAGCCTTTCGGCCGGACTGGCCGCAACGGCACCCGTTCTTAACGCAGGTGCAGCTGGAGCCCGGCTGCTTTCTCATCCTGACGACGCCGCCGCCGCCGCCGCCGCCCGTGATGGTCTCCAGGAAGCGCGCGGCCTTGCGGCTCGCCCCGTCGAACAGAATCTCGAGTGGTCGCTGCTGCCTCTTCTTTTTCTTCCTCCTCGATTCTGTCCTCGGGAGCTTCGCCAGCACGGCTTGGTCGCGTTTCTCCGCGAGGGACTCGACTTCTGGAAGTGGAGGAGGCGGGATGGCGAGCTTTAGTGCACTACACGCCGGGGCTAAATGAAGCGTTTAACGTGGAAAGAATGTCCGTTTGGCCGGGGGGAGTTTGACGGAGTTGGGGAAATTGGACAGCTTTTCTGAACTACTGATCCAGCCTAAGTGATGTACGAAATGACGGTTCGTTAACTTGAGGGGAAGATATTTTTTGGAGGAATTTCAGTTCCTGTTGCTCGAATACGTGATTGGTATGGTCGATTAGATTAATGCAAAGAATTGTTGAGGGAAATCGTGCATTTCGTTTGAATAGGTATAAGTTAAATAAAATAAGATGCTATATTTTAACACGCAGTCTTCTCTACTGAAAGCATTTCAAGGGATTCTTACTCGCAATTATTACATCGGTTGGGCAATGACACAGTTAAACATACTAAAGTTAAACATTATTTGATCGATCTTATACATGTTGCTTATATGATAAAATACCCTATAAGCCTAGTTTCATGAAAAGTTTTAACTCACCCTTCTAATGTATATGAAATTTAAAAATAGTATTAAGTCAAATAAATTTTGTTTGACACACTTTCCTATCTTTTTAAGTTAAGATTTATAACGTGCAAAGGAGTCGACAGTTTAGAATTTTATATTGCTCGTCTTATCGGCGCAGAGTACTATTTACTTTTAGTAGTTTGTGAGACCTTATTACCTGTGCCAAAAGAAACTTGTAATCAGGCCAAGTTTTAAAAAGTTCTGTTAAAAAACTAAGATCTAATTATAGGTAGATCAAGAAAAGTACTAGCTGTGAAAATACGTACAAGTTTATCAAATGTCATATCAGAAGCATAATTTATTTACCTAGGCTACCACATTTTTCCAAGTACTTTCATAAATTGGAACAAAATTTATATTGACACATGGTTATATTTAACATTAATAAAAACTATTAATAATAATAGAGTTTTCGTGATAAACAGACACAACAGTTTTTTCCAAAATTTTTTAGTTCTCAAACTTTACTTACTTTGTATATTCCTCAAATGTTATAAACCATTGGAAATTTGAAAAGAACGGTTAGTAAGTAGAGGTTAGTCTTTCGAAGCAGGAAAACCTCGATATTTCATTCTGCAGTAGCACGCGCTTTTGAGAGAGTCATTTTGCTACTTGGTTATAAATGTGAAGAAATGTGCAGGTAGAGGCAGTTTATCGAATTTTTCTTTACAAACATAGGAATTTAAGAGAATTTCTTTCAAACTATTTTCACTTTTTAGGCATTTTAAGAAATTTGGTCTTAAACCTTTCCATTATGACAATTTCCTTTCATATGTTATTGAATTTAAAAAAAAAAGCTATTAGGAATTATTTTACATTGTACACGAGAATTGAATTGATAATGAATAAACATCGTATGAAAAAGAAAAAAAATTTTGATTTATGCTAAATGAAAAAAATGTTTACCTAAACTGCACCGCAAGAAATTTTATTTGTGAGCACACCCTCGCGTAAAGTATATTGTGTTTATTCCGTGGCTACAGGGAGTGCACCGCCTGTTCGCTTCGCTCGGGCCGCAAATCACTTGCAGGCGACACTACCTACTTAGTCGGGAAAAAAGTAGAGAAACGCGCATAGGCGTCGTAGCTTCTACAAAGTGAGGTTATGTGACGTTTTCGAGCCAGAAATCAGGGATTAAACAGAAATAACTTTCCGCCGGATATTTGAATAAGTTATTGTTAATCATAAAAGAAACATTGTCTCGGTTTATTTTATTAGTGAACATACCTGTTGGCGCGTATAATCGATGTAATTATATATTTTAGAATTGAATAGCAACTTGAATGAATAACCTTTCTGAAATAGAATGTTCCTTGTGGCATTGTACCATACCATTGATTTATACGTCGTGGTCGCTTCCCCGACCGACGAGCGTCTCAAATAAAAAGCCCCCGTAAGCCAGTGGGAAGGCCGCTGTCGCCCTAAATCTACCGACCTCACAAAGGAGCTGCGGGTTTAGAAGGGAAAAATTCCTCACCTCCGAGCCTCATGCACTCGCTTTTCCTCGAGCAGTTCTCCCCGTCGCAGCCCTCCTCCCCGGGCTCGCCGCTCGCGCTGCCCCGGCGCATCGGTCCGCCGCACCTGTGGCAGCGCTCCTCCCCCGCCTCCTCCTCTGGCTCCTCTGCCGCCGCCTCCTTCGCCGGCGGCCGCGGCGGCGATGGGCAGATCGAGGCGGCGTGGCGCCAGCGCCGGGTCCTCCGGTGACGGGCGCAGCGCACGACGCGACGCTCGCCCAACTGCGGCGCGCGTCGCTCGCACACGCAGCCACATGGCAGCCGCGAGAACGTCCGCGCGGGCTTTTCCCGCTGTCGCTGCCACTTGCCCTATCGTGACAAAGGAAGTGAGGACGCACGGGTTATATTAGGCGTGGAGCGCTCGTTCGCGCACCGTCGCGCCTTGCCCGAGCTTTTGCTCCTTTTTGCCAGGCTCATTTTCAGCCTGAATGCATGGCTTCCCAACAAAATTACGGACCTTCAACTTCGTGTCAAGCGCTACTACATTTTTCCCTCAATTTACACTAAAAGTCATCAAAGTTTTAAATTATTTTTGGTTCCTGTTCATTTTTAAAGCTAGAAAAATATATCTTTAACTATCTGACATCAACTTGAATGAAAGCAGAATTTCCGTTTTTCTACTGTTCTTTGCTAACTGTGTTATATCTTTAAAAATTCCACGATTGCTTTGAAGCTCATTGAGATTACTGTTAATCCTATCAATGTTTACTTTAACGTAATTTCACGAATGAGAAGGATTAGAAAGTTGGATTCCGAAATCGAACTTGAGGGGACGTTGATCCGCACTTAATTGCTTACACGAGCTTTTACGGGCGATTTTACGAGGCGATCGCGCGAGACGGTTATGATTCATCTTTATTTTTTATTGATTTTTTATCGTGGCCAAGTGCGCGCACGCCGGCTTGTATGGTTTTAGCGACGGCGCGAAGGTAATATACTTCAATGCTCTATAAATTTATAAGGTACGAGCTGTTGTAAAAATGGAATGAGGTGAACGCACATAGGCCGAAAGGGAGTTAGCCTAAGGGTGATGAAAATATCATTGGCGTTTATATTTATCTTTATTTATTTTTGACGTTTACACTATCCAATTAGAGATCAATATATATGGAAAGTACGTGATAAATAATGTATTGTTTCTGTGTATTCATTGGATATTCAACACGAAAAATATAGATTAAAAGAAAACATTATTGATTTTTCTCTACGATTCTCTACGATAATGAATTTGATTGTGAATTGATAACATACAAATATTATTCTCTAGATAAAATATGAAGATTACGAAAATATTAATGTAGGTCACAATAATATTTCTTAAAAGCATCTGGCCTTAGTCTTGGCATCTAAAGATCGAGATGATCATTTTTCGATAATGAAATAATGGTCGACCCATTTTCTGATCACCATATTTTCAGATATAAGTCGCACTCGTTAAATTTATGAATAATTATTTACGCTTTATTTTTGTCATTGTTTATTTCTTCGTCATATTTTCGTGATATTTGGCTCAGAACATTTGATTATTTACAGTTGATTCCGTTGGAATGTGAACTCGCTTTGTGTTTTGATGTATTTTAGGAGGCAATTATTTCTGAAATGACTGTTGACTAATTTCATTTTCAGAAATGAGAAATATGACGATTAATAATAAGTCCGTGACAGAGGCACATTATGTTTTCTTACCGAGTTTCATTTTTGAACGAAGTTAAACAATTCTTAGTGTTTCTAATTACGATTCATTGGATGGTACATTCAATTTAATAATTTCCGTATAAACAGAAGAATAACAGAAAAGCTTAGTTCATAATAGCCATTATCTTAATTGCTACTTACTCATTTCATATGCAAAACAATGAAGAACATTGTTTATAGAATTAAATTGTAATGAATACGTCATTTTATAATTACGGAAAAAATGAAGTTGTTAAAACGACTGAATCTGTAAAATTTTATATTTTAGAATTTAACAAGATAAAGTTTGTAAATAAGTGTTTTTAATTGAATTCCACTACGCTATATGCTTGTACTAATTGAGCATCTTTTTCCGCTATATAATTTAAGCGTTCGAGAATATATCAATCGATTCGCGGATTGAATTATCGAATCTCGCACTTGAATATCGAATGAAGAAAAGAATAATGTAGAATATTTTGTAATATGGCAAGCGATACTATTTTCCGGTTTTTGGCTATTAGAAGAAAAAATCCGATGTTATTTGTATATCTATACAAGTTGCATCCCACAAGTCGTATTGTTTGAAACATTGTATAGGTACCTTATTTATATATATCGATTCCACTTAGCCAAATTCAGGGAGTAAAGAATTCGCGAGAACATGCAGTCAGCGAACCGCATACTAAACTCGTAAACGACGATTTTACGGCTGCAAAACTCACATGATCGGGAATAGCAGTAAATTTTAATTTTCACTGGCACCGTGCGCGCATTTCTCCCTCTGCGGTTTGATGAATTATTGAGAAGATGCCGCGGGACTAACGCACGGGATCGATTCATGGGCAGAAGCTATACGATCGTAAATGCTGCTGACGAAATGCGCGCGGCTCGTTATTACACCGCGCGACGCGCGGTAGCGGGAATTGTGCATAAATTTTGTACCTCACGCGCAAGACGACGTTTTATTGTCGGTACTATCCTAGCACGGTACATGAGAAGGATATGGATTCGAAGGATAATAGCATGCGGCTTTAGGTACAAAAGTTCAATATTTCCGAAACTGCCAGATAATGAAAAAATTGTCTTTAAATTATAAATAATACTGCGTTTGCATTATTTTTGCCTCTCAAGCATTCATAATTTATTTGAGCGATGAAGTTTGTTCAAATAAGTATTTCGTACAAGTAGCATAGCCATTCTTGTCATGTTCGTCGTAACTGCAATGCCTATTCCAAATTGAAACTTCATTATATATTTAATCGCTACTTGTTAAAAAGTCAAAGTGTTACTGTCAATCATACAATCGCTGCCTTGAAAAACGTCGATGAATTTTTGTTGAGTCCGCATCTTGAGTTATTTTCCGTCCGTCACAGGCCGATAAAAAATTTGGCACAGCTTTTTATCGAAAAGTCAAAATTTCAACAATCTCTCAATTAGTCTCTTTGTGTCCCGTAGCGTTAAAAATAAAGCGAGCAAAGGTCCGCGCGCACACGATTAGCCCGCTAATTCTCGCGCGCGGAAGTCGCAATTCGGAGCGAGGCATGTGCAGCACGCGCCGTCGTATTTTGATGCCGGCTCTCTCTACATATATGCGTGTCTCACTTTCGCAGGCGCACGTGCACGCGCTGCGCTTTTTGCTCGCAGTACCTAGCGCGGCGCGCGCTACGCGCGAAAAGGTTGAATAACGAGGAGTCGCCGCCACCACGCACCGCCACTGACAATGAATCACGCGACTCGCGCGCTCTTGCAGCGCACTGCTCTCTGCCCAAGACTTATTATTAGTTTAATTCATAGTCGTGCACGATGCAAAAATAAAAGCCTCTCGACCAAGGCTTGCCCCGTCGCAGCGCTTCCGCCGTGGGGAGGGCGCGCTCGCTTTCGATTTGCTTCGCGCCTCGGGAATTTCAGAACGTCGCCGTGCTATTTTATTATTTTGATTTCGCCGCCGCTTTCTTTGCCTACACGGACGACGCTCGGAATGCAATCTCGCGGCGTGGCTGGGCCCACACATTCCGAAAGTCTAAGTAATGGAATCGATGGGGGAATTCATCCTCGACTCGTGCTTGGGAGCGACCACGGCCGATTGCTTTTCAAATTGACTGGGGCGCGCAAGGAATTCACTGCCATACTTTTTCTATTTATTACACGCCAAATAAATTTACTATGTCTTCCGAAAATTCTTAGTCGTTCATCTTATAAATAGATTTTTTTTTATGTCAAAACAACAACAACGAAATTATAAGTTACACCAAATCTAAATGTATTGCCTTTTTCAATTTCCCAGCTCGGATTGGGATTTTCATTTTTGTAAAGGTGTGCTCTGCGATGATGAGAAATAAAGACGAAGATAAGTTTTTATTTCATCAATAAAGAACGTAAACATGCATTTTAAGAGTACTAGCCAAGATTTAAGTCACGTGAAAGATGAGTTTACCAGCTTCACGTATATTTGAACTTGGCACCAGCGACATAGATACAGCCAGTCGAACAATTTTTGGCGAATTCAGAGCATTTCATATTTTCAAAATGCCCAATGTAAATGTCAGTCAATTTGATACTTTGGCTATTATTTTATTTCTTTGCAAAGCATTTTTGTGCTAGTTCCAAAGTCAAAAATAATCGCGGAATGATATTAAAAATAATTACTTCAAGGAAAAGTATTCAACTAATCTTTATTAACTATCTCCTTACCTCGGAACTTTAAGTACAAAGAGGATATTATTTATAGTATTTATTTTATTTCCCTACATCTATAGTATTCTTTATAATAAATGCGCTAGAAGATGATTATAAAATAAAATGATTAAAAGTAAAATCTTGTAATAAATAATTTCGATTTAACTCTGGTAAAATATCGAGCTCGTATATAAGAATTACTTGGAGAAAAATAAATGACGAATAACTATAAGCATTGTATACTTTTAGATAAAATAAATTCTCGTACATTTAACGGCCCGATAATAATCTTATTTTCTTATTTATTAACGAATTCATCTTCGAAGCTAAGCACACGCCACCGTCGCTCCTCGAATACTACAATGCCAGTCGGCTTCACAGCAAGCGCGGAAGGAGATGAGAAGAAAAGAAAGAAATATTCAAACCCTCATCATCGCGATCATTGCCACGCACTCTGTTGACCCCCTCGGCGAAATAAAATCAGCCGCTCTAGGCCCACATATATATAAAGAAAAGTCAGAATAAAAGGAACCTACCATGATCCTGGTGAGGGGCTCGCATATGCAAAGGTCCCGCTCGTCGGTCTTATCTCGTCCCTTGGCCGATAAATCCGGCTTATCTCTCGGCAGCAGCTCCTCCTTCTCCTGGGCCTCGCCCAGGGCGTCCAATATTGGGCGTGGAGATCCTTCCTCGCTGGATTCCTCGCCGGCCGGGCAGGTCGGCAGGAGGCGGCAGCCGCACGCCGCGCGCCAGCTCCCTTCCGCAGGAATCTCGATAGCGGCCGGCAGCGGCAGCGAGTCGGCTTCCTCCTCAACGTCTCTTTCCACTCGAGGAGCCGTCGGCTGCTCCGGCCCCAGCTCGATCGCGCGAACCTGTTAAGCGGTTTTTCTCCGTGAGTAAGAGAGAGAGAGAGAGAGAGAGAGCCAGCGGAGTGCCGCTCTGCAAAAGTCTTGCAGTTCAGAGTGTCAGGCGGAGCGAGAGGCAAGTTCTAAGTGTCCAAGTTCCCGATATCGCCTGTATAAACTTGCCACCTTCGGCCCCTATCTGACCGGCTTTTATATTGTTTCAGGAGAGGCAAGTGTTGGTTCGCGAGTTGGCCCCGGCGCCGGCTAAACTTTTGTCTTTGACGGACGATTGAAATCAAAAATTGGAGGGGGAGGCTTTTGAACTTGCGGCAGTCGAGGCTCGCAAGTTGCGCCGAACGTGTGACCCTCTGACTGCTCGTGTAACTAATGCATTGTTAGAGAAGTAGGATGCCACCGGAGTGATAAAAGTACAAGCTTTTGGCAGATAACCGTTCCAACTATATTTCGAGTAAGATCAGAGAACGATGATGTCTTATTTTTAGCTTTCTTTTCAAAGTATTTAGTTTCAAACACTCATTATTTCCTTTCGAAATGAGTAATTCAAGTAACAACTGCTATTATCGAATAACAAGAAGATTGATATTATTGATCATGTTGCACCCTCTGAATATCCTCTAACTTTTAAGCTATCGGTTTATAATGCTAAGCCTTGACATACGATATTGTTCATGCTTAACTTGGCGCACTATATAGTTCACCTAAGTGTTCAATGACAAAAGGATGATTGAAATAAAGGACAAATTCAATGGACAAGGACCGATGACCCGCGTACATCCGGCTGCGCCAATCCAATCTCACAAGACCGCGCACGCGTATCGCGCCCGGATCACCCCGGTCACGCACGTCTGCGCTCGCAGTAGCCGTAACTGCTCGATGGGAGTCTCCGGAGACGCACGAGCCTGGGACCGACGAGTAATTAATTAAATTCTCCTTACGGCGACGTCAGGCACGCGTGCGCGCATTTTCACACCTTTTTCCTCGCAAGAGAGAAAGATAGTAGACGCGTGACCGGGAGTATTCAAACTTTCGCGACCGCGTAACGTGTTTAAATTTGCTTGAGCATGAGCAGCTCTACTTTATCACAACGAGAACTTCTTGGAGTTTCTCCGAGCGTGCATTAACGAGCGCCCGCGGAGAAAATCGCGCGCCGATCATTTTATTACGCGAACGCGCCCGCGCGCAAAAGGCGATGTCACAGCGCAAGGTCGCTTTTATCCTGGCGAGTTCTTTTTCTCTCACGGCAGGAAGAATTACTCGGTCGCGATAATGTAGTGGAAGAATTTAGGGATCGTTATATTAGTGCGCCTCGTTAGGTTTTTAAGGTTGTGACGGTTCGCACGCGCTTTCTTAAGCGAATGCATTCGAAAACATATTTTTATTCCGTGAGAGGATGTCAAGTGGGATAGAAGATTTTTATTTAAATAAAATTGTGCATGGAAGAATATTAAATTTTGGTATGTAATCAATAGTACATAGTTTTCAAATATTCTATTTGTACTATTTGTAAATAAGAACTATAATTAAATCATGGTTCATCAATTAACGTGTTTATACCACTCTAACCTCAAAATCACAACTTCTCGTGATATAAAATATCGTATGAAACTATTGTGGGAGGTGTTTTCTTACCTTGCTCGATTTTCTCACTCGCTTCGCTCGTGCGAAAAACCTCGAGCAAGCTAGAAAATCATCTCCCACAACAGTGTCATAATATATTATTTAAAAGCATTAACCATTAACTCTTATAACTACACTGGTAGAAACAATTGACGATATTTTATAGTTAAGGTGTAAATCAAATGGAAGCATTTTTAATAAAAATCAATAAATGTTATCAAATGTAAATGCCAAAATTTACTTTAAATTGGTATATAATTATCAAACAAAAGCATATTTTTGAAAGCCACAAAGAAGGTAAAAAATAGGTAATCATAAAAAATATATTAGATTAAATTTTACTTATAGGCTTTATTTATGTTTTATAAAATACGCTGCGCTTTTAAGATAAGTTTTAATACAGTCCAAAAACTTTTCGCGACTCTCCATCCTCAACTTTCCCAAAACCACAAAAAGTAGTGTTGGAACAAAAAAAATGTCAAACCCGTGCAGTTTTCTCCCAAGTCGACAGTAAAGCTTGATCCAGTTAAAGATAATTCAATATTTTCAGATTTTACCGATAATCATCGACGATGCTTCGTTAAAACCCGCACAGATACACACTGTGTGCCGGTTACTCTCTCATGGCGCGTACGCCTACGCGACACTCCAACTTTGCACAGCTATTCCTCGTTAAACGTACTTGGCGCATAATTCAGGCGCGAGCGAAAATAGAGACGCGCGCGAGTGAGCGAGCGAGCGCATGGCTCGATGAAATATTTACCTCGGTCTCGGCGACTTCGGAATCTCGTTTAACGTTGGATTCGCGTCTCTCGCCGGCGGAGGATTTCTCGTGAGCGGGAGGTTCTACGACGGTTTTGACTGAACTCGCTTGATTAAGAATCTTCTTTTCCTCGGCGACCTTCTCCGCTAACTGGAAGCGATATTGAGCGCTCGAGTTTAAAGTTTCAGGGGAGAATTTGAGGGTGGTTCTTGTATTGGAGATGTTCGATTTCAGGAAGAAATTTAGTTTTTTCCGTTTTTTGCAAGTTTTGAAAAATTTAATTTTTTATGGGGAAGTACCTTTACACTACCCGAAAGTCGATATATCTGCTCGACTCATGATATGAACTTTCTATATAGTAGTAAACATTTAAGTTAGATAAGATTGTAAACATTTTACTTACCATCTTTATCTCTTTTCTACTTTCTCTTGTTGTTGTTGATGATCTATCAGTCAATCGACGATTAGTCGCCATACTTTCCGGCTCTACTTCCCTTTTAATCTTGTCTCCCGTTGACAATCGATCAATTGATTGTCCGTTAGATCTAGAACTTTGACGGACTTGATCGTTTTTACTACTGGTCACGGTAGAAGATCGCTTAGTCGATCGAAGACTTGTTTTAGGACTTTTCCGTTCAATTTCTTTATTACTTCCGTCAGGTGTTGATGACCGATTGATAGATCGAGGACCAAGGTTTGTACTTTGGCGGTCAGGTTCTTTTGTACTTCTGGCACCAGTCGAGGATTGATCGACCGATCGGTAAGTTGTCTTAGCACTTTGCCTTTCCACATCTTTTTGACTTCCCGCAGGCGTTGACGATTGATCACTAATTCGGTCGTCTATTTTAGTACTTTGTCGGTCAAGTTCTTTTGTACCTCTGGCTCCAGTCGAGGATTGATCGACCGATCGGTAAGTTGTCTTAGCACTTTGCCTTTCCACATCTTTTTGACTTTCAGCAGGCGTTGACGATTGATCATTAATTTGGTCATCTGTTTTAGTACTTTGTCGGTCAAGGTCTTTCCTACTTCTCGCTCCACTCGATGGCTCAATCGATCGAAAACTTGTTTTAGGACTTTGTCGTTCAATTTCTTTATTACTTCCGCCGGGTGTTAATGACCGATTAATAGATCGAGGACCAACGTTCGTACTTTGGCGATCAATTTCTTTTGTACTTCTGGCTCCAGTCGACGATTGATCGACCGATCGATAAGTTGTCTTGGCACTTTGCCGCTCCACATCTTTTTGACTTCCAGTTGGCATTGACGATTGATTAATAGACCGGAAATCTTCCTTCGTACTTTGTCGGTTAAAATCTTTCGTACATCTGGCTCCAGTCGACGATTGATCGATCGATCGACAAGTTGTCTTGGCACTTTGTCTTTCCACATCTTTTTGACTTGCAGCCCGCGTTGACGACTGCTTAATAGAGCGACAATCTGTTTTAGTACTTTGTCGGTCAAGATCTTTTGTACTTCTGGCTCCAGTCGACGATCGATCGATCGATCGACAAGTGGTCTTCACACTATTCTGTTCTAATTCTTTATTACTTTCACCGGGCGTCAATGATTGATTAACAGATCGAGAACCAACATTTGTACTTTGGCGATCAAGTTCTTTTGTACTTCTAGTTCCAGTCGACGATTGATCGACCGATCGATAAGTTGTCTTGGCACTTTGCCGCTCCACATCTGTTTGACCTCCAGTCCGTATGGACGATTGATTAATAGGCCGGAAATCTTCCTTCGTACTTTGTCGATCAAGATTTTTCTCACTTCTCGCTCCGGTAGATGATTGATCAATCAGTCGACTTGTTGTCTTAGCATCTAGCGGTTCTAATTCTTTAGTACTTCCACCTGGAATTACTGACCGATTAATAGATCGAGAACTAATGTTTGTAATTTGGTGCTCAAGTTCTTTTGTACTTCTGACTCCAGTTGAGGATTCTGTTTCAGTACTTTTTTGTTTTGGTTCTTGTTGACTTTTCACTGAACTTGACAATTTATCAATTGATGAGGCATTCAGATTAAATCTTGATTGCTCTAAATCACTGAATATTCCGATCGTGCTTGATGATCGAGTGATTAAATTAGTATCAGTCTTAGTACTTTCTTGTTGTAACCCTTTTTTGCTTATAGCTGCAGTTGAAACTTGGTCGGTCGTCTCATAATCGACTTTACTCGTTTCTTTTTCCATTTCTTTCTGTAATTTACGTATGGTTGAAGATGGACCTAATGATGATTGGGAGTTTTCTTCTTTAAATCTAGAAGACTGCAATAGAAAAAGGTAATATTTATTAAATTTATAACAAAATAAAAAAAATAAATAAAAAATTGTGCAAATAAATTTGATAATAACATCATATTATAAGATATAGGTGAATAGTATTTTTCGATAATAGTGCGACAAAAATGAGTCTGGCATGAGTGTGAGTTTGTCGACGATCACACTCGTGTTAGAATCATTTTTCTCACGAGTATCGAACACTATTTTTTGACACAACGTGCGTAAAGTGCTATTTTAGTGCACGCTTGAAAACCTAAGCGTGCGAAAAAGTAGTTTACGTACGGAGTCTCAAAAAATAATTTTCCACCCACGTTTGTTTTTGCTCGACCAAAAACGTGCTCGCAAAATCGAGCTTTGCACATGTCGTATAAAAAAATATAGTTCGATACATGAGCAGGAAGGTTATTTCATCCTCGTGTGGTTTTTTCACCCTTGCTTCGCTCGGGCGGAAACATTCCCACGGGGACGAAATCACTTTCTCACACTAGTATCGAAATGCACTATTAAGTCATCATCCATATCTGGATGATCACCCATAGGTGAATATCTATCTTACACTTTTATGGGCTGGTAATCCGCTGCTTTTACTCATGCTTACTTCTGACGGAGCTTTCGACTTTGAAATAGATTTAATAGATTTTTTACTCCCACTTTCAGTAACGAACTTTTGGCTTCCTCTTTGACTTACAGGCAAATTTTCACCCTATAATAATTGTTGGTCTATTAAAATGAAATTAAATGTTGAAAAGCGGATGTTATTCAATTTTAAAATATTATTTTCCAACTTTGTGTTGATACTTTTTTAAATCTAATTTTTTTTTTTTTAAACGACATTGATTATAAAAATACAAATCAGCAAAACTAAATGAGAGAATGCAATTATCTTACTTTTGTTTCCGATTTTTGGCTAGTCGCACCTGTATATAATGTTGCCTTCGATTTTGTTTCAACAGTTTTAACGTTTTTTTTACTTTCACGGTCCTATAAAAATATCGATTCAAGAAAAACATGGTGAATATTTCATATATGACCATATCTTTGAGCAAGAGAGTTATGATTCAAACGTGTTCCAAAAATGACTTACGGTTCCCGACGGTTGGGTAGCTACGCTCCTTTTTCCTCCACCTAACGACACTGATTGGGATTTCAAGATTGATTTTAGGGATTTCACATCTTCTTTACTCTTAGAGTCATTCGGCAGTACCTCCATGGATTTTGTCTTTGATGCCACACTTGTAGCGCTCCTACTAGCTCTACACGACTATCAATTAACGGTATTAAGTTTATGGTTATTGGGTTAAATCCAAAATCGTTTTCCAAAAAATTTACCTTTCTTGAACTCAATTTTCCCTTCGATTCTGTTTTTGATGCAGTTGTTGCTCTGCTTAACATTCCTTTCGATTCTGTTATTCTTACCGTTTCATGTGATATTGACCTAACAGCTGGTTGTGCACTTATCGTGGAGCTGCCTAACTAAAGCCATTATTGCGTGTTTATATATAGTTTAAATGAAATAATTATTTAGATGAAGCTGTATACCTTTTAATAAAACTTATAAATACATAAAAGAAAAATTAAGTGGGTAATTGAAGGACTGTGAATAATTATTCAAATGATAACTTCAAATGATTATTATTACCCCAAGAGCGTTGGTGAGAATGCCTTTCAAATTTGTGAAACCACCCGACAGTAGCGTAAAGTTGGAAGCCGCCTGGAAAATTTTATTACCCACGATAATCAAGTCGTCGTAAACGCTAGCGAGTGTTCGCACACGCGACAGAATAATATTCGCTTCCGCTCTCGCGGGGAGCAAAAATTGAATTTTCCTCACAGCAATCTTTTTATGTATGTCGTTGATGATAGCCAGGCACATTTCAATTTCCGTGCGGCCGATTTTCGTTCTCCCGTCGCAAAGGCATTGTTCGCTCGCCGTGGAATAACGTGAGCCCGATGACGACGCTGACGCCGGTGGCAGCCGTTGTTTCTGTTTACTGGAATCCTTGGCTCCCGGACCAAATTTACAGGATAATGCGCACGAATCTGTGGCAGTTCCGACTTCCTGCGTGAAAACAACGGAAGAGAACTTTGATTACCTCGTTTTCTTTCTCATTGAACTTGTCAAGTCGTGCGAATTATCGTATTAGGTTTATAAGTGGTAATGTTAAACTTTATTTATTATGTCTTTTGTGTGGAAAATATAACTATATAAAAGGAAGATAGTGTTTTAATGTGTTGTTTTAACATCAGTCACTTTTTCATTAAATTAAAATGTTTGTTTACTAAAAGAAAAACAATATTCTGATATTCACTACGCAAATTTTAAATTTATAATTTTAGCTATTGTGAAAATTAAAACAAATTTAAAAAGTTTTTAAATTATAGATATGCAAAAATGTTCTTTCTAATGAGCAATCACATTCAGCATTAAAAATAAAAAATTTCATACTTTAAAATTAAAGTTTTTTCTTATCAATAGATACCTTGATTTAGTCTTGAAAATTTGTTTTATATAATATATATATAATAAAATTTTGGATTTCAATAGTACGAATTCTAAATTTCTTTTCAATTGCTATTTATTTTCCATTCTATATTCTATTTAAGAGTACACCTACACTTTAAAATGATTACAATGTAAATCTAGACTTCACGTACTCTTGTAACGTATATCTACTCACTTCTCGGAAAGTGCGAGAACCGACACTTCAAGTATTGACTCCGTGATAGAAGGATATTGTTAAAGATACGATTCACAATATTAAATACAGATTTTGAACATCGACTTTGATGAGAAAAAATCATAAAAAATAAATTTTTTTGAAATGGTGTAACTATTAATATTATTAAATTCTGTGAATAATTTGGAAGATAAAAAGATAATAAGAAGAAGTACTGCTTTAATTATTATACTAAAGGTGGAAAGGTTTTTGTGAAAAAAGTTTTTAGAAATTGTTAGTTTCTAAGAAAAATTTTACTCAATAGACTCTAGTTTTTTTTTCAATATTCCTTAAGGTTGTAGATATCAATATATTATATATTCAAAGCATAAGTTAAAATAGCAAGCTATTAAAAAGCTCTCGACTAGCAACACATTATATATTATTGCTAACAAAACAAGCTCGCAGCACTGGTCACTTGTTCAGCTAGTCACTCCCCTACGCCCCCTTTTTCTGTCGATCCGTCACGGAAATCAAATTTTCTCCTCTTCGATCAATTACCGCCTATAGCCACATCCCGTCATAAATCACTCTTACCATAACGCCAACTTACCTCCATCATGCCCCTCGGCGAGGTGACGACGTCGGTGCAGATAAAGTCCGGCGGGCAGCAGGTGCTAAACTCCTCGTCGTCTTCTTCTTCGTCGCCGTCTCCGCACGTGGATCCGCAGTAGCAGTTCGTGTCCGCGTCACCGAGGATCAATGCCTCCAATGATGGGTGCGCGAAGGCAGCGTAGGCATGGGTGGTCTTGTCGCGCGTGTCAGCTGAGGCATGGATGGACTTGTTTACCTGGCTGAGGTAGGAGCCCGTGCAGGACGACGCGCAGGTCACAGCTGCTGTGATTTCCTTCGATTTTGACTCCACGCTGGCCGATGTTTCCTTTATTATTTTAATTTTTAGTTATTTCATCGGATAAGGAGGTAGTGTGAGTAATGTGAAATACAATCTCCTTACAACTCGTTAGAGTAAGAGAGACACGTAGCGGCGGTATTCTGAAGGAGTACTGTAGCAAAACTGAAGTATTTATTTTTTATGAAAAATTTGTGTCGCTTTGGAATTCTCAATTTTTCCAGTTACAACTGTTTCAAATTTCTGAAGTTTGACCTCCATTTCGTGCACGCTAACTCCGAAAATCCTCTTGTATTGATTTTCGCGAGAATTTCAGAGGCATTTTGTTCTAGCGTGGCTTGTTTGAATCTATTTTCAACAATCTCGTTATTGTTACTGTCAGTAAATCAGTACTTACATACCTGATTTTATATTATTGGGAAAAGTATGAACTATTTTTATTTACAAAAAACTATTTAAGAAAATATTTTAATGTTGAAATTCAAAAGAAAAAATATTTTTCACTAACAGGTAATGTATCAATTATTTGTATGAAAAATTTTGTTGTATCATTTGAACAGGTTTTTAGTTAAAATAAATTTTATTTCAATTCTGCGACATTTTTACAAAGAATGAAATGCTTTTTCGACTGAAAAATGAAAAATTAGCAACGCGGCCGTTGCACCTGAGTAAGCAAATTGCAAATAAGAGTGAAATATGGCAGGTCCGTAATGTGGAAAAAGAATGAAGCGCGGCGGCCTGAAAGTGCCGTTGGCATAATGAGAGTTTGGAGAACTTTTAAGTTTATTGGCCAAGTTGCTCTACGCAGTAACTATTTTATGTCAAAATTCAGTGTTTCAAAGAAACAATTCATCGGTTAAGTGCGGTAGTTGCTATAGTTAAGTTTTAGTGGGTCCTGGTTTCAGGGGTTTGATACTTAAAATAGATAAACATTGTGCTCGTCAAAAGTTTGACGATAAAGATAATTATTTTTTTATCATCTTATTGTGACGGTAAACTTTTAAATATTTAACTATCAGATTTTTGTGTTTCATGTGAATTAATTACATGAAAGTAATAAAATCCTCATTTTTTATTGGATCCACATACTTCATTTCTTCTTTATAAAAAAAATATTATTAATAATTTACGATCCGGATAGGTATTTCGAAAACAATGAAACATGTTCCTCCTAATAACTCAGATAAATTTTGTCAGCCTGCTAGATGTTTGAGTGCTGAATCTAAATTCAGAAGATCGAGACTGACGGAAGAGTTAGTACTCAGCCTCAACCCTGTCTCATTACCTACGAATTATCTATACTATTTATCTATACTATTTTTTTAATTTTACATAATAGTGTGTGTGTGTGTGTGTGTGTGTGTGTGTGTTGTTATCCCTTTAACGCCTAAATAAATACTTGAAATGTTCAACAAAAAAAGATTTGTGAATATCGGTTTCTTTTTCGATTAAAAATAAACTAATGGAAGATATTATTAAATTTCTTATCAATCCAACAAACTAGATAATATAGTCTTTCACTTAAATTATATAATAAAATCATCGTAAATCACGACATAACTATAACTAGTGTTCCTTTTGTTAATGTTTGAAATTTTAGTATCAAATATATAGTATGTCGTTACTTAGTTTGTAAGTTAGTCTGTAAGTCTACGTATATTGTACCAGCCCTAGCACAGGTAGTTGTATCTACCATATAGGATTACTGATTTCATGTAATTTGTCTGGTTAATAAATACTAAAATACTTAAGCCATTTTGAGTTAAAAATGATGATTGAAAAATTTTTTACACGTTTTTTAATATTATGTTACATGAAATAACACTGGAAGTCAAAGGGTTAACAAAAATATCTACATCTTACATGTTAAAACTAACATCCGTATTTGAGCCTTTTATAAGTGAATTGAATGAATCGAGTATATTAGGTTTTTCTTCCTTCAATTTTCATTCATTAATATTTTTATTTTAGTTAGACATTTAAGTAATCGAAAAAATAATGAATTCACTATTGCATTAAAGTATATTACTATATAAGGAGTGAAAAAATTTTGTGTAAATCTGAATATTCAACTGTCATTGAAAGAACCATTGCAATTACAAATTGGACTTATTAGCTAAGTGCTACTTAACTTCGCATAACACCTTTGTAAAAAGTAGGAGATTAATTGATATAATTACCACCCTCTGATAACGCAAATCATGCTTAGCAATGCTAAAGCGACGTGCGTTCTCATTTGCGGCAGATTAATCGACAAGCTATGGTATACTAGCATATCCTGTTGACCATTCTGCTGACCAAATGAACAAACGCATGCGCTACATTGTTGTACTCAGGTAGAGCCTGCACCATTGTATACGGTACATTTAAAGTTATATGGGCCAACTTTCAACGACTGCAAAAGCAACAACAACAATAATTATTATTACCCTCCGTAACTTGGCTAAAAGTAATATTATATAAGAATAAAAAATAAGCTATCAACTAGTTCTAATAATCAAATGATTTTTTTTAGTAAATGAAAAAAAATTGAATTATTTTTAGAAGATTGAAGCAAACTTTTAAAAGATTATAAAAAGAACTTGGTAAAGCTAACTTTGATATGAAAAGGGGCTTAATCACTTTAAATAGTTAAAATTTTAAAACACAATAGAATCAAGTGGACAGTCCCTTTTTTTAAACTATACTTTTATTCAAAAAAATTTATCTGCAGGTATTGATTTCTACTCAAATAATGCAATGAGTCTCATACAATGCAAAAAATACTATAACTCTACTTCTGAAAAAAATTGGTCATAAGCCCTTTTTGAATATCACAGCAGATATATACTTTGAAAACTATTACTTTGAGCTGGGGGCAGATTCAATTGAATGCGATTTATTGAAATTCTCTTGTTACAGTAAAATAATAATATTAATTAATACCAAGTAACAGAATCAGATTATTATGCGTATTATATCGGACACATATATTAATTAGAAAAAACTAATTAATTTTATTTTCATAGCAGTTATAAATTACTGTTTATTGTTAAGGCAATATAAGAAGTGAATTACGAATGCGTTCACGAAGTCTTTCTCGTCTCATTACAAGCTCTAATTTCGAGTATCAGTTTGGTCTATAATCGAAATTCGAGTGAATGGAAGGTAAGGTTGCGGTAGCTTGCACAAGAAGCAATCCGGAAATGCATTTTCAGGCCTATTCACGCTTCACGCAGATCCACGCACACAGTGACGCATGCAGTCTCTGCATACTCTCCTCCGGCGCCCTCCTCGAGCTTTGTTCCACTCGAGCTTCGTCCGCAGCGTGGGCGCGCCCCGTAATATTCCATCTATATATAATACCCACCTTGCTCTCAACGCGGACGCCGGCCTCGCTAGCCTCGTCGCGCACCGTCGCCAAGTCGTTGTCCCCACCGGCCTGAGCGTCCTTCCACTCCTTATCTGTTATCGAAGTCGGCTCGACGCTCGCCTTGCTAGCTTCCACTTCGCGGTAGCTGCAATTGTATCGGATAGCGTTACACAGGCATTTTCGAGGCAGCTACGATTTCGGGAAATGATTCGCCGGCCAAAAGGGAGATTGAAGGTTTACGGACACGCGGACGTTGGGGAGATTTACCGAGCCGAGGGCGGCCCAGTGGTTATTGTTGTTCTGAGTGTACGGCTAGATGCAGGGCTGGCCGCACAGTTATTGGCCTGGATTGCTCTCGGTGCTTTGTGCGTTGGAAGTGGTGTAACGATAGAGCTCGGGAGTAATGGTAGTCTGACCAGATAGGAATTTTTCACTTGGTTTACGAGAATTCCGTACTCTACGATTGCATTCGATGTTTTAACAGTCATTTGCAGAACATTTCTTTCAAATAGTCCATTCTTTTTTACCATTAACTTTTTCGAGAATATTTTTAATTCAAGTTTAATGTATGTACACCCAGGGAACGTGAATTGTTTAAGAACATTTTTCTCCAATGAGCTTCTTTATTTAATCAAATATACATTAAAATAACTCTGTCAGTATCATAGATTTACTCGTTATTTCTTATTATTTGGACTATAATTTTTATGAACGAAGAAAAATATATTTTTTTTCTCAAATAAAGAAACAATAAAAACATACCTATTTATATGTTGGTTGTAGACTTCAACCATACTAGAAAAAGATCGTAAATTTGTCTGACAGTAGGTGAAAAAAGATAATCTATTTGAGTAAGAAGATATTTCGGTAGATAATAAAGAGCAGACACAGACAAATAAATGAATTCAATTTAGTCCATGGGGCCAACACAGAAAGCCTTTATCTATAGAGAAGAGAAAATGTGGTTTATTTTTTCTGGAAACGTACTTTTTCGGATAAACTTGTTTGTTTTATTTCGTGAAAATAGCATATAAGCTATATATATACCATCTTCGATTGGTTAGACAATGGGATCTTATAAAAATAAACGAAATTATTATTCACTTATGCATTGTACAGTTATAAATATAAAAAATTTTACTTTGTAATAATTATGATTGAACTTGACTATGTTAAAAATATATTATAATAAAAATAAAACCAATTCTAAAATTCCTAACTTTCATGGTGTTATTCTGAAAAAATGAACCTTGATATACGAAAATTGGTTTATCGGAGAAAGTTTAACGCCGCGAACAAACTAAAAATGTATTTTATACTGTTGCGAAAACTATGCACTGAAATTTAGTTTATGAATAATTTTAATCGCGGAATTTCGTAAAAATATTCTGTAAAACAATTGAATCTATTTTAATAAAAGAAAAGCAACATTTTCAAGCTCTTGATACTGAGCTACACTAGAACGCTTTGCCTCATTTTTCTCGGAAATTCTACTTTCTCGAACTGTTGAAAAGCACATATATGACGAAGTCCTTGGGCAGAGCGCTCCCTTTTCGCAAAAACGAAAAAAAAGAATGAATCGCGCACATACCGTTCGAGCTCGGCCTGACAAGCCTCGAGCTGCTTGCGCACCTCGTCCGCCTCGGCTCTCGCCCTCTCGAGCTCCGTCGCGGGCGCCTCGGCTCGGGCGCAGAGCTCGTCGGCCCGGGCGAGGGCGCGCATGTACGCCTCTTCCTTGGCCTCGAGCTCACCGATGCAGCGGCGCATGCAGCTCTCGGCCTCGGCGAGCGACTCCAGCCGCCCGAGGCACTCTAGGTCGCACGAGCGTAGCGACGCTGCGCTGTCCACGAGCTCGAGCCACTTGCTCTTGTTGCCACCTTCACCTGTGGCAATGGGAAACGAATGAAATTCGAGCGCGTTGGGACTTGCATCCACGCTTTATTCGCCTCTTCTCTGCAAATTAGCATATAAATAATACCCACCAATTCAGAACTTTCAATTTACTGTATATTATTTTAACATATATTTATTGACGATCGTCGTAGAAAAGCAAATTAGCGAAAAAGAATGAGATTACTTCTAAGTAGATTTAGTAAAGAACTTCGTAAATTAGTTGTGTATGTTTAGTACGAGAAAAAATATTTTAAGATCAAAAATTTGCATAGATCTACATATAGAAGATTTTAAGATTCATTTATTCAGCTTGAAATAGAAAGGTAGAATAAAGCTAAAAATGTCTGAAAATTCCATTGGTACTGAAAGGTCATAAGCATCTATGCTAAGTAACCAGTTTGCGTATACGTCAATACATATTCTCTTAGATGGGCTCTAGTATTACTCTAAACTGTTAACTTAGTGTAAGTCAAGAGTATTACAATTCATCACTATTCTGCATTACAAGCGCTCCGATGCTTCAAGCTTCGAGATCATAGGTACCTTGGTTATCGACTCTCGAGCATTAGCGCTTTAATGCATTAGTACCTGTTTGCGCAGGGAGTGAGGATCATCTTTAATACGTCAAAGCAGATGATTTTTTATTTAAAAACCATTGTATTAAGCCGTTTGTTTCTAGTATAGGAGCATACAAATCTTGACATCCATATTTTATAGAATGTTTTACATAAAACGGTTATCAATTTAATAGATTAAATGAACATGTATCTTATACTTGGCTTTGAAGAGCTTCCATGCACCTTGATAATTGTTAGATTGAGTAAATTATTTTTGTGAGATTAGGTCAGATCATAAAAGTATATTTGATTCAAAGAAAACTGCAATTTCATCATTATTATGGATTTTTAATATTGTTGAGTTATTCTAATTAAAATTGCAATTAAATTTAAAGAATAACATCAGTCGTAAAAATAGTGGGCCATCATAATTTAATGCATTCTACGTAAATTGGGAATGTTCTTAAAGGAAGTTCATTGATAATCTCGCTGAAGAGATGCGTCTCTTTAAGGTTATCAATTTTCTCCCTATTGAACCAGATTATGAATTTTCAAAGGTTATCTACTTTCTCCCTTCTACATCTTTTCAAAGACCCCTATCCTGCAATTCAGCGTGAGATTAAATTTTTATACGCGTGAAAATGAAAAACTATTCCTAAAATAGCTTTTTGAAAAAAACCCTACTAATAAATCTGGGTAAGGTTTTATTCGATACGAAATACTTTTAGACCAAAAGGTAAAAAGCGCTTTACAGCATTGTAAGGTGTCCGCAGAAAACAAATAAACTTAGTATGCGCGTAAAATTTCCATAACCCAAAACAGCTGCAGCAATAATCGATAAACTTACACGCACCCTTGCGAGATGGCCCCCTCAACCTCGGCCATACGCCTTGGGCGGTATTCATTGCGTCGCAGTCGACGTCGTCGGGACACAACCGCTAGAGGCACACGAGCTCTTTCTCCTTTTTATCGGGCGTAATTGCAACGGCGAGGGTGCGAACGCTACGTGTTTACGTCGTGCTGCTCTGACATTCGCATTCGTAACGGCGCGGATAAGCGCTCCCGGGGATCAGGAGTCGGGTCGTTGCGACGATACTTTTATTGCCGTGCGAAGGACAGGCAGGGTAAGATTGAGAGGATACAGAGTGGAGTAGCCTTTTTCTCGGATGCCTCGTAAAATCCAATGTTTTCTTTATGATTTTTTTCGGAGCTTAATCATTTCAATCAATATATCAATGCAAATTAAAAAACATCTATTATTCTGCAAAAATTATTAGTTTATATTATCTGTAAAAACTATTAATGTATCAAAATTATGCTGTGTGGACATTATTGGGTATCAGTCTAATCAATCATACCCTAAGAGGCCTATAATCCAAATGTTAACAGTAAATGTAACTAATCTTAGCACTAATGCTCCGACTTTATCTAACAATTATTTTACTTATTTTTTTGTTACCTTATTTTTTATGAGATTTTCGATAATTCTTTGTTCTTATATTTCCAAACCAATAATTGTTATTTCAAAACAGCTATTGAATTACGTTCCAGCTATACAATACCCCTCAGATAGTCCATCCGTAATGCGCTATACCCTAATTGCACAAGCCATGTGCGTTACTGAGCTCGCTAGTACACTTAAGATCATTACGGGGAGCCCAAAAAAGACGAATATACGCAAATCGAGAGAACATGCCTAGCATGTAAATGTTCATGAACCCAGTTATCCTGTTTCGGTCAGTAATTAAAACAACTTCTTAATTAAAATTTGTTCAAGTTATTATTTTAATATAGCTTTCTTGAAGCGCATTTTATAAGCAAACAAAATTTTCATAAATCATCGTAATAATTAAGATAAAAATATATTTTCTGAAAAAGTTAATTGTCAAAAAATTGGATTTTAATTCAATGAGTCAGTGAGTTACAGAAGCTAACAGTAGATTTCGAATTCCAGCGTTATGGTTTCACTCATGGCTTAAAGAAAATATATACTAAATACAAAACCAATCTCAATAAAATTGAACTCTTCTAGTTAAAAATATATTTAATAGTTATATGTGGTACAACACGAATACGAAAGCCATGATTTACAATCGTGAAGTTACTACGGCTGTGTACCTATTTGAACATTGTTAGATGTTTCAACAAAGCCTCATGCTTTGAAATGTTTGTCTTTCGATCACTCACTCCGGTTCCCTCACTGACCGATAAAGGGGCTGATCAGATGCATAACAACGTGTATTGGGTGCCTGGATAGAAACTTGTTCACATCAAGGCAAGTTCACTTTGATCTAGTACATAAAGAGCACGAATCCAATTTGAAATACGGAGGTCCACATTAGATTCCAATCATTGGCATACGATTTTGATTCAATACCGTGTCTCTGCTGCTGCAAAGCTATCATATATTTGGCTGATTGAATATTGGCGAATAAAATTTGTATTGATTTGCATGGAATGGGGAACATTTAGGGAAAATTAGACCAGGTCAAAATTTGTGAATCTAATTGTGAAGCGTCGTAACTATTATAGCTTCTATAAAAAATTAAAAAGCTAATGAGATGATAAAGATCCGTTATGGAATCCCTATAAAAGAGTTCAATAATACTGTCTTAACTATTTCATCGAATAACTTTACTTATTACTAGTAATACATTTAAAATTTTATTTTTTTTTGATAAATTGATAGAATTATTTAGGATCGAAAGATACTGAATGGCACTAATAAATATTTGTATGTCCACCAAAATCTTCTTTCTTTTGAAAAATAAACTGTTTTCAATTTATTTTAATGAATCTTTTATTTGCCTTCTCATATTTTATGCAAGTAAATTAATTTTTTTTTTAACTGTTCGAATGTCCTTTTTTGTACATTGATCATCTTTAGTAACATCTTTTTTAATTCAATTTTTGGCAAATTTAATGTATAACTTTGTCGAAAAAAGAATAAATAATTCACGTTGAATTGATTGATTTGTATTATTCTTAAAATAATAAGTTTTTTACGGAGGAATAATTGCCAATTGATTAAAGTGTAGAATTTTTCTCGAATGAATATTTACCATCATTAAAATTGAAAATTTACCATGTTAGTTATAATTAAACGAAACCCTTAAAAAGCATCGTGTGTATATATCAGCATCATTATAGCGATCGTTATCGCATGCAAATATTGCATTCCACTAGCGTACGCCCATTACATTAAGTCTGGACTTAAATTACGTTACTGCCAGCGGGGTTTTGCCTGCAAGGTGTTTCCTCTCTTTCTCTTCCACCTCGAGCCGAACCAGAAAGGCGAGAAAAAAGGAGACAGCGAGGGTTGAGAGGCAAAATGAGATTTTGGAGCAAGAGAGAAAATTCAATCGCGATATATATACGTGTGCGTGTAGAGAGTGTTCAGGCGAATTTCAGAGGCCACCGCCGGGAAATCTTTTCCCCTGAAATTAGGTTTCCCATATGGAAAATACCTTTGCTTTATTGCACTGTATTTCGCGGTTAATGGAAAATTGACAATTTCGCCTGAATTGAGAGAGAGATAGAGAGAGAGGGAGAGGGGGGTGGGGGATGCAGAGAGCGTTGGTAGGCAGCGGCAAAAATGTTTAATGACGCTAAATGGAACGATGACAGTTACCATTATATTTAAATATTGGGTGTCACGAGACTGGATTCATTTATTACATGTCCAAATACATATCTTTACAGTTTATTCCGTAACTATGTAAATAAATTCTTTGTATGTAAGTTGTAGAGAAAGTAAATATTTTTTTGTGACTTTTATAAGGTTGCTGCTATAAAACGAAAATAATGACAAGTTGTTCAAAATTTGAAAGTCATAAAATATCATAAATATAAAGAGCTGTACAAAATTTCAGAGGCTTGACGAGAATGGTTACGGAATTATTAAAAGTTGAATTTAACATTAGCCTTATGGGAATTCGCAAAATTACCAAGTAAATAAATAAAAGTATAGATACCATAGTGTCATAGCTTTGAAAGTTCGTGTGATCGTCAATGTATATTAGATGTACAAGTTCCATTTTTGTTAATGGTCACTTCGAGAATATTTTCTGAAATATAACATAAAAATTGTGAAAAATGACTTATAGTCATACCAAAAAGTGAAAAAAATGAGCAATAAAGGTTCTACAATCGATGTAAAATTTTCTTTACAGTTCTAAAACACATTTTACATATTTGTTGACTGTTACTACTGCATAATATTACTATTTTTAACGATTTATATGACCAAAACATTTGCCTTAAACTTTTGAATGAGACCTTACGGCCAATACATCCTTAAGTTAATAAAATATGGTAGCTGTTTTTGTAATTTATTGTAATACAATGGTGGTAAAATTTTTACACCTATCATGCGTTGATTTAAACATTTTCAGAGAGCATTCACAAATGTGATTTTACGAACAAATTTATTAGTTTGAAATGCCTTTGTAAAATTTTACAGGTATGTACGCACAGGTTGTTCTTGTGCTCCATATCATTTTGGTATAAAATCAATAGCAATAAACGCATCAGTAAATAAATTAATAACGGGAAATTAACTGCGTTATAGATATTTAAATGCTAATTCAGTGACATCTTTCGCAGAGTTTTCTGGTTTCATAAATTATAATTGAAAAATCTTATAAATTGCAATACCTAGTGCGCTTCGAATTCTTTATTTTCGGAATTAAATAAAATTTACATTAACCAAACCACTCGTTAATTATAGTAAAATAGATGGGATTAAGCTTTACCTTTGCTTTAATTAAAAAATACCAGCATTGTTCGCATTATTGAATTTCCAAAATCAAAAAATGTTCTTAAAATAATTAAAAAAACGCCTCTGCTATTTGTACGTCAGATTTACGTACACAAATCAAAACAAAACAAACATCACAGCGAGGTGTTTTGGAATTTATACTCTGAATTAATGTACTTTACATCTGACGTACGTTTAGCAAGAGCCTTAAAAAAATATTACTTAATTTATGCTTTAAAATTAATCCTTAAAACAAAATAAAGATTCATGGAGTATGATACCATAGGTACTTTTTTAAATCAAAAATATCAGAAACTTGAATTTAGTGCATGTTTTACAAGTATAAGTAGATTTTAAACAAAGAATAATATTGTTACATAGCAAAATTTTAATCATTTCAGAAAGCATGTTTCAGCGGGTTTTTACACGTATTTGAGAATATTATACAAAAGTTAAAGGAGAAGGATGAGATGAAGAATCTTATAATTTATTAGTCTATACCAAAGAAAACAAGTGAATTAAAATATTATAATGTAATTTAATTAATGATTTTTATTCTGTACTTACTAAATTATTCAATAAAATACATGCAAGTCAAGCTATACTAAGTTTTTTCTATAGAATGAAATTATCCCTGCAATTGTAACTTTAATAATTATAAATTAATTGTGAAATTATACGTAGAAAATCCTTTTCTAATTTTTTAGTTATTAAAATTCATTTTTTTAAACTTATACTTGATATATATAAACCATTTTTTAAATCTAAGTAGAGGCATAAAACATGTATCAAAACTAGTTTACTAATAAAAGTTTCCGAAATTGGGGCTGTGGATCTCCCGGGAGACAGTGTAGCTGGGGGAACGTAATTTTGGTAAGTGTTAGAAATCGAGGGGTACACACGCAGGGGACAAACACTTTGACCAAGTAAAGAACAAAATTTTCAATAAGCATGATATAACATTTTTTAAATAAATCTTAAAAATCCATATAATAATCGCGTTAATTCAATGTTAATTAAAAAGGTCTACCAGAACACGCCATATTAAAACTGATGTTACAATGAAACGAGTGAAATTCCTGTAAGAGAATCTTTAATTAATTTATTACCATGTAAGGTTACCGTAAGGGCACGTTAATTAAGGCGTGTACTTAAACCGAAGACATGCTTTAATACATACCTTACATGACTGACCCAAGTCGGAACTTTACTACTTATTACAAACCTCTGCATTCTATTCCTGTTGTTTGGTGTAATGTTTGTATTTATCATATTTCATATATAGCTTTAATAAATCCATTTTTAACATTACTACGATAATAAAAATAGTTAATTATTGGTATAGTTGAAATTCGTTATTTTAAAAGTCTAAAGCCCAAGATGATGATTCAATAAATGCGAATTTACAGTTGGTAAATAAAAAATTTGCACATTCCATTAACTATTTGTCCTAATATTTGCCAACCCGGTAACATATTTCTCTAACACATTTACAACCTTTAAAGGTTCGACGTTTGATGCTTACACAGAACTACGTACCTAATTGAATGTAAAACGAATTCTTCTATTAAATTATCTAGCCACTCGTAAAGAATCCCCTGGAAAGCAGTTAAAATTGAAGGCGGGCAGACAGAAGAAATCGGCACAATAGAGGAGCTCGAAGTAGCGCTCGTCTCGGCAACGCACGCGCGCGTCATCGAAACAAGAATTTATCGCGCGCAGTCAAACGGCTGCAAACACATATATACCTACCCCCTCGGAAAAGTTTTCCGGCGCGCTTGTCCCGCTCCATCAATTCTCGCACGTGCGGGTGCGAGAAATAAAAATCTCCTGCGAGCACGCACGAGCGCATATTTCAGAGCTCATCAGCGATAAATTTTTATCAGCCGTGTACGACAACAGCACTGTACACTCGACTTTTCGGGCCAGGAAGTTGGGGCGAGTCCGTTCAGCCAGTGAACCGGCGAAAAATCGCCGTCAAAGTGGGGGCGTGTATCGCAAGGGGAGAGCGGGGGGTGAGGGTCTGACAAATGGAATCGAAAAACGTGGCCGGCGACGCGAGACGCGCGCACGAAAGTTTGCCCTCTTGCTCGCGCGCTCGCGGCGCAGGAAGTTGTACTCACCGCTGGCCGGGCCGCTGTCGGGCCGCTGCTCCTCCTCGAGTTTGCGCGCCTCATCGGCCAGCTTATCCACGCGCTCGCGACGCTCGGCCTGACACTGCCGCGCGAGCTCCAGCCGCGCCTTCTGGCCCTGCAGCGCGGCCTCGCGCTCCAGCCACAGGCTACGCGCTTCTTCCGCTCGCTGCTGAGCTTTCTGCGCGTGTTTTTCAACAATTATTTTATTACTCTTTTTCTTTATCAACCATTTTATTTAGATAATTGTATTAATTATTATATAGCGCAAGATAGTTTAGCGGTAAAGAGCAACAATGTAATTGAATTTTCTGAGAAAATCATGCACCTTAAATCATTATTTCTTTAAAAGTCACGCAAGTTCATTTATATTTTTTTTCTCTAGTTATATAATTAATTGCTATACTTAACATTGTAATTTTAATCACTGATTCATTTTTCAATTTATGGAATTCAGTTGTAATCACGGATTCTAATTATTTCAGGTATTTGCAATAGCTCATCGTACGACTAATATTAATTGTAGTTGAACATTATACTACACTCCTCAGAAAGAACGTCCTATCTAGACTTTATGAACCTTTTTCTTTGTTTGCATATACGAAAAGATAAATATCATGTGCAATTATTGCCGTATGTAAAATGGCTAAAATGTTTTTTAAATTGATAAAAACATTAAAATAGTTTGTCCTTTCTACAACAAAGCACCTTTCCTAAGCTAAAACGTTCTATTCTCGATTTCAAATTTCAAGACAGGACGTTCTTTCTGAGGAGGGCAGTATATAGGTTTACGCAATTTAAAAAAATTAAATCACTTTTATAAATTAAAATTTAATGTAAATTATATTCTAAAGGGTAACTTTCACGCCATACTTCATCAACTTTTATGTTCTGCTTTTCAAGATATTACATACTTTATGCTAAAAGCAGCAGTGTTTCACTGGTCTCAGGTGCATGGTGATATAAACTGGCAACCTTAAAATATTTATGCAAAAGTGATATTTATCTGACAATAAGTTTATTACTAGACATCACAAAGTTATATAACGGAAAATACTTAATAAAGAGAAATTGTCAATTCCCAGTTTTCATTCTTTATTATATTTACTTCATTCATCAAACTGACAGTTAAATTCTAAAAGCTCATCTGCGGAATCCTGTAAGTGGGATTCTAGATTTGTCAAAATGAGACATGTCCATGTGATGCATTATAAATATTAATGTTGATGAAGTACTTATTATTATTATTATTATTATTTTCTTTTACAACTATAATGTAAATTTGAGTTTGGTTACATACTAATAAACATATTTGTTGTACTTATTAAAGCTAATTCATCGATAAGTAAAAAATTTGAGTATTTCCGACTATTTTCAGATTGAAAATAAAAGATTACTTCGTGAATTAAACTTAGACAAATGGTCACAGCTTAAATTTTTTTATATATGATGCATGGTTTTATTCAGTGAATTTAAGCTACTACTTTTCTGCTGACATTTATTATATGTACCATGCATAATCCTGGAAAAATGTATGAAGGAGAAACTTTGTACCGTATTTGTATAACTCACCAATGAAATTGTTAAGCCTACGTAAATAAAAATAATTTAAATTTTGACGAAATTACTGTTGAAAATACTAATATAACTTTTCAACACCAGCATTCAAATGGGAACATTAAAAAGATTTTCTGTGTATAGTTTCGAAATAAATATGTAAAAATTACTCAAATAAAAACCATCGTTTATTGATTAACCCAAGTATGGAAAATTCTCATGGAACCACTGAATTTCGCGCTTCCATATCGCGTTTTGTATGTCCTGTTAAGGATTTAACCTTTTCAGCCGGTGGTTCATATCCAGTTTTACGAAATAGAGAGTATTTCATATAAGTTCATATGTTTATGCATGTGATAATTTTTATACAATAAAGTCTAGAAAAATCATTGGAATTATTATTAACTATACTAATAAAAATTTTCCAGATTTATATCAAGTATTTAATTATAATTTACTTTTATGTTTCAGGTGAGTTACGGAAATTACTAGTACTTTACCTTCTTGTCACGTAAGTTTAAGCGAACAACACAACACTGAACTTTTATACTGTGTGTTTAATGTTATGTACTTATTCAACTTTAGTTTGTTTGTTGTAACGTTCTTGACATTGTTTAAAATAATGCCTGTGGAAAGTTACAGGAATATTTACTTTCGAATCCTGTGCAAGCAGTTTAAAATAGTATGCAGATAAGCTGAATACTCTAGATTCAAGCCTTATTTACAGCAAAAGTTAAAGCCCGTTGTAAAACCATCATATGAAGTTTTGATTGATATAAAACTTTATTGTAATGCAAAGATTTGACGTATAAGAAAATTAAAGCCTGAAAAAGATGAAATAATGAAGAAGGTAAAGGCTCTAGAAGCTGAATAACCTGACGTTAAATTAAAAATTATCAGGCGCAATCGCAAGGATCATTGCGTTAATACAAGAAAATCCCCCTTCTCGCATGATCATCCGTCCCGGACGGCCAGCCGCAACGACGCGCAAACTCGTAATTTCGCTCGCCTCGTAATTCAGCCGCCTCTCGTCCGACCGACCAAATGAGCTCGCGGCGTCCGCGCACAAAGGCTCGGCTCCCGGCTCAATTCGGAATCCACTCGCTCACTCCCTCAGCCACACAAATCACGCGCGCAAGCGAGGAAACAGAGCAGCAGCAGCAGCAGCAGCAGCAGCAGCAGCACTGACCTTGCGCTGAGCCTCGATCTCGCGCACCCTGCAGTCGTAATGCCGGCTCGGCGTGATCCTGCAGGCGTTGGTCGCCTCCGCTGCGGCCTCGGCGACGAGCTCGCGCACCGCCTCGGGGCTGCTCTGCGTGCGCCAGGCCTTCCACGCCATCACCGCCGGCATCGAGCACTCCAGCATCTGCGCGCGAAGCACATGGACTTTTATTGAGTCGTACAGATCGAGGGGGCACCGACACTCCTCGGCGATCAATTTTCCCCGGGGCTCTGTCTCTCAATCTCTCCGTGTCTTTCTATCGTCTATGCCCTACCTCTCGATAGAATTATACCTTTACGAGCGTGTCGGACGCCTGCCTCTTCCCGGCGGACATACATTTTTTCCTTTTTTCTTTCGCAGCCGCTACCGTCGTCCGCCGCGCGTGTGGGCGGAGTCGCGTGGGCTTCCAGTTGCTCGCGCAAACGCGCCGTTTAATTGGAGTGGATGCGACCGATTTAATTACGGTAATTTGCGACGGAAACTTTGATGGCTGCCGTTGCCGACGCCACGGACTTAAGTTTATACGCGAATTCGCGAAAGCAGCAGCAATGTAATTTAGTCGAGCGATAATGCAATGGCTTGCGTATATCTATCATGTGCGTTCGCCTATGCACCTACTGCGATTAATTGGATTTCATTGCATCGTTGATTTTACACGTACATAAATAGATGCGCTATATGTAAATATTTGTGGCTAGTGTAGATATCGTCAGAATTCAATTTTTAAAGGTACTTTGTCACTCGATATTCTAACACGAGTTGGCGAAACGCTGCGCAAACTTATTTATATGTGAATGTTGATTTACTACAATAATGTATTTTGATGCACATTTCATTATCGATATACAAAGATTAAATTAGTATTATGACTATGATGAGTTTATAATTTAGTAATCAATTATTATGAATAATTCATGAAGGGAATTCGACCGAATCTGGTGGCTAGACTTCATTTGAAGTTCAATTTACCAATAACAAACTACTTTGGTTATATTATTACTGTAATTATTGTAAAATAATGTTAAAATTCATTTGTGTGCATATCTTTCAAAGCAATAAAAGCAGAATCCATTGCACTTCAGAATATGTTCAAAGAATTCCAAACAGACTAGTATTATTGAAATCCGTATTTCTCTTTGTGGGACACTTTTCAGATCCAAGAAAAGCAAAGGCTTTGAAAACTGTAAAAATAAGATAGCATTGTTGGTCTCAGTCATTTCATTTATATGATTTGTTATTGATTGTGAGGTCATTGCGTTGCTAGATAGAGAGATAGATAACCTTTTTATTCGCCTCGGCGGCAAAACTTTAAAATATATATCACTTCAGTATATAACATATAAATATAAGATAGATGTGCTAACAACCGTATATCCGTTTTCAGGACACGTCTACGTACAAACAAGTTAGTAATCGTAAAGTCACGCCGTACAAGTAAATCACAATTGTTAGAAAATCTTACTATCGCAGTAAAAATACATTTTTCAATACTGTGCAAGTTTATTTTAGGGTTTATCTAATTTGAAAGAATAATATAATAAACATATTATGAACAAAATATAATTGTGTATATAGGATTTATACAATTTTTTTGTGCATATTATGTTCCTTTCATTTAAAAAAAAAAAATTTATGATACAAATTTGTTACGCAAATGGAAGTTGATGTACCTCTTTGTATATTTACGTATACTTTTTTGTGAATATTCAGTAAATACACTATCCGACAGCAATTTTTCATCTTCCTTCTCTTTTATTTATACAACGATTGATAGATTGTTCAGGGAGCGAAATTTTTATAAAATGTGCAAAAGTTTTTCGATAAAAATGATACTCGGGTGCATGTTCAGCGTAAAATGATGCGCTGATGCAAGTACCGCCGATATTCCAGAGAGAGAGAGAGAGAGAGAGACATACGCGAGCGAAGGAGATCCGGGGCGTAAGTAAGCGCGTTCATCATCCGCCTTTAAATAAGTAAGTTCACTCGCTCGAGGGGTCGAGCATAAGAGAGAGAGAGAGAGAGAGAGAGAGAGAGAGAGAGAGAGAGAGAGAGAGAGAGAGAGCCTCGGGGAAAGACACATCCACACACAGGCGCATGCAGATACACACAGTGATGGGGGTAGCACCGACCTGGAGGCGCTGGTGCAGATGGCCCTCGCGCCTCTCGAGCTCCTCGTTCTTTATCTCGTGCTTTCCAATTAGCTCTTTGATGCGCCTCTGACAGCGCGCCGGGTCCGCGCCTCCCGTCCGGCACTCCGATCTCCATGCCTCCTCCGTTTCCTTCCGCTTCGGATTCGTCGGCGGCGTTGCTCTGCCCTCCCTTAAATCACTCGAGGACTTGACGGCCGGCGTGCTGGCTACTCTCGAGAGCATCGACCCCGCCAGGCTCCTGGCGGAGGCCGACTGCTGCTGCTGCTGCTGTTGCTGTCCTTCCTCGTCCATTTTTCAGAGAGAAAACTCGTGCGCGCGTCCAGCCAGTCGCACTACGGCCGAAGGTGTGTGTGCTCGGGAAAGTGGTTCGGTTCATTTATTTAGTGTCGAACGAAGCGAAGCGTTTCATTCTGTAAAAGCCCCGATGTTCGCGCGTGCTCTTTTAAATAATTGAAAGGGACGCGTAGGTGATTTGCCGCTCGAGAGTTAGATTTCAATCCATTAAGGGGGATTTGTTCGCTCCTCCGCTGATGGTTCAGGCCAGTAGACTCGTGGGGGCTTCGGGAGGTGATTATTTCTGCCCAATAATGCCTGTGAAATGAGTTGTTGCGAAGATCTGTTGTGGTGAAGAGGACGAAGAGTCCGATCGAGTGAGAAGTGGATATATTGATAGGTTAGGTTTTAAACAGAGAAGATAAATTACTTTGAAAACGAAATACACATACATACAAATATTTTGTATAAGAAAAACAGTACTTTTTAACTACAAGCGTTTTAATCTTTCAGAATTAATATCAAAATAGTGCTTTTATTAATTTATTTCACTCGTTAAAATGTATTATTGAAAAATCATGTATTTCCGATGTATAAAAAGCTTTGAACATTACTTTTAATCGAGGATCCAAATGAAAACGATATTTTCCATTTTGTAGATTTCATAAATTTTTGAAAGGGAAAAATATGTTATTGGTATGTGCTAGATATTTATTATACGTAGTATTTTTTTTTAACACTCTTCAAAGTAACTCATTAAATGAATGTTCGAATGCAAAATATTTTTGCATTTGATATCATGACCTTTATAATGCCACCATACAAAGCGATTTATAAATGAATGCAGTTTAAAAACATAATCTATTGAATCGAATACACGATTTCATATCTATATTCTGACTTTTTAATGAAAAATTATTAGAAAAAACCTCGTAAGACATTAAAAAGAAAGATATCAGATTCTAATCATACTACAAATAATAAATATTTATTTATAATCTGTGTATTTTTAAAGTAAAGCAACATAACCTTTCATCATTAGGTTAGTTTGAGTAATAGTAAATATTATACTGTACTATTATTACTGGTTCTTAACTTTGTTACTTACGAAAATTTTTGGTAAGGTAAGCGAAGTACATCTGTGCATCTTCCGGTTTTATCTTATAAGTAATTTAAAAAAACTTCCGTTACTCTTGAAATATTTTTCAATCCTTGAATAATCTGTAGTTAACAATTATTTTCTAAATCATTTATGTTCATTTGTGAAAAATTACGTATCATCGACTATATTTTTACATGTGAATTTCAAATCTAAAACTATTAAGAGATTAAACATAACGACGCATAATTTAATGTCAAAAATCGAAACAATAACCTTTTAAGTAGAAACAGAAAAGGAGTGGGCAGACAAACAGAGACGTGAAGCTGGCAACGAAGTTAAATATTAAATCAGTTGTATATAATATATAAGTAATCCTTACTCCATATGTAATTTACATATTTGCAAATTTGCAAATTGCTTTCACAGGATGTTTTTACGCATTCATCATTTTTCTGATCATTCAATAAACTTACATAGACAAAGCATTTAAATTGATTAGATGCATTTGTAGTGCAAGTTTCATGCTACTTTTTTTTAAATATTATACTTACGAAAATCATATATTTAACTTTTCAAAATAATATTGAGTTAATTAATATTTAGTAATTTTGCAATACTCTCTGCTAAATTATTTTTTACACTAGAGAATGTAAAATGATGTTATTCCTTATTTGATTATTGAGTACTTAAGCAATACCTCGAAAATCTTGTAATTTATAGCAGAATAAGTTGATTTGTTGTTATTACATTTTTAACTCTAGACCTCTAACTAAACGAAAAAGTTGTTGGTTTAATATCATAAAAGGTATGACCAATTTATTTTCATTTAGTATTTATTGCAGTCGAATGATCACGTATTGTACGAGCGTGTACGGTTAGGGTGTAATATCACGTACACATCCTGGGGATTCGTTAGAATGCTTGTTATGAGATTCTTTTATTACCACTTTAATGCAATCCGACCTGAGTATGATCTCTCGTCGGGCTTAAGCTCGACGGAAATCATTCTTACTTGTCTATATTCCTTTCCGCATGACGGCTGATCCATTTATGAAAGATAGAGCTATGATTTATTTTGATTCTGTCCTTGATTTTTGAGTACTGAAAAGTCATAAGTGTATAATATAGGAAGATTACAAAATATAAACATGTATAGATTGCTGCTACACCTAATTTCATTATTATTATCATGGATTCACGTTATGAAGCTTAGTACCTGCCTGTCACAGCAGATGCTAATATCACGATCCCGAGCGTCACTTTCGATTGTAGTCCGGACACATGATATAGCTATAATTTCAGCTTCGAGTTTAGTCTCGCGCTCGTGAAGGAGTCGGATTATGATGCAACCTGGTATAGGGACTGACGACTGGAGACAGCTTCAGTAAAATTTTTATGCTTAAACGCAGTTTTAAATGCGGGACTTTTTTTACTACTGTACTACATCTAAACTACTCTTAACGTCGGAATTTATTCTAGTAAATTAAGATAGCTCGATTAAATATTTGATTATAGAATTAGTCAAGCCTCAAATAAAGAGAATGAGAATGTTCTGTCTTACTTGCTAAAGAAGAAACCTGGAAGATACACGGATCCACATATGAATATTGAACTAGAATTGGCACTAATCTCCTGTGCCTAGGCAAGATGCATCATGTTCCCTCTTGTCGAATGTACTATCGTGTTTCGTGGTTGACATTTTATAGCGATATAGCGAAATGCGATAGCAGAGTTGTATAGGTGTATACATTTACGATGATTTTAAGATAAAATTCTTAAAGAATAAGAGAATAGGAGAAAAAGAAGTCTTTTTGGCTGTTAGCCTATAAAAATGGCCTAAGTATCCAATGATATATACATATCCCTTATCTCGCCAATTAATATATCTCCCGTTTGTAGTCCTAAGACCACTTGGCAACCTTCTTCTCGAGCGTGACGTTAATAGACCCTTAATTATGTCACCTTCATATTAAAAGGTCTCTGCTCGCACGCAAAAAGAGCGAGGTGAAAAAGCTCTGATCCGGACTTATCTAACGCCAGTGCCGCAGTGACGGCAACAGCTCATCATACAAGGACTGGCTCGAAAAGAAATAATTCACGGCTCGTCGCTTGCGTCCGGTTCCTGACGCACTAATACACGTACACATACACCGCGCTGCGAAATGAATGGCGCGCGACGCGGAAACCGCTATGTCACGAGCTCGTGCGACCATTAGTGGTATCATTTAGCTGCATAGGCAAGCAAGAGTGTGTGTGTGAGAGAGATGAGAGAAGGAGAGAGAGAGAGAGAGAGAGAGAGAGAGAGGAAGAGCGAAAAAAGTGGAGAGGTTGCGGCGCCATTACCGCTTAAGCGCATTCGTCATTAGGATGACGCCCGCGGAGTACTTAATAAAGGTTTAAAATTAGACGCAGCAGTAGTGGCACGCGAATATACGCGAGATATTAATAACAATACGATATTTCATAGTTAGAGAAGCGTGTCGGTATAGTGCCCGCGCCGTGCATTAAGGTTGAATCATACACGATGCCAAATTATATTGCCCGTAGTGAATGCGCGTGAGCACTCACGCGCACGGCTCCCCAGGTGGAGATTTGCCGGTCGACCTCAATCATCTTATTATGCTACTCCAATTATGTAAACAGATGCTGCTTTTCATGGTAAATCCACAGTAAACTACTCCTTTTCCTCCGACTTTAGTTCGTATCATTAGAAATTATTACCGATAAGTAATTTGCCAATTTATTATCACTACTATTTTATTGGCGCGAAAATAAATTTCTTTCATACAGTATACCTTTATAAAATCAACATGTATATTTATATAAATTTTATTTATATACACATTTTAAAGAATTTTCAAAGTCTACAAGTACTAAAAAATAAAATAATTTTTGTTTGAATACAGTTAAATTTTTCACAACTAATTACTATGCCAGAGTTAGAAAAATCTTTTTGAATGAAAATTTTATTTGTTGCGCTATAATAGGCACTTTGGATGCGACGGGTTCACCGTTAGTAACTCGGGCAGAACTGAGACTTACAGTTTTTTCTAATTTTAAAATTCTATCTTTAAAAATGTCTGAAAAAAAATAATTATATAAATGTCTTAAAAAGATATTACATTTCCATGGAACTTTACGCATATGTTTTGTATATATGAAAAACTAATAAAAATCATACAAATTTAGAATTATTGATTCAGGAGATATGAAAATACGATCCTAATCATTTGATTTTCTTTAGTCAATACCACGCAATAAAATAGTTTCTGAATAGGTACAAATGTAAACTTTTATCAAATATCAGTAACAATGCCAATAACAATTCATTTAGAATAATAGAGAATATTATTTGCCAGTTAGAAGGTTAGCCAAAGAAAAAGGGAAGGATAGCTTATTCACTCGTTTTATCACTTTCATCTCATTTCACTCCGAGAATTCATACATTGATCGTATAATTTTATGATTCTAGCAGCAAACACCACCTAATAGATAATCTATACGCTAACTTTGATTAGGTATGGGAGTATTCCCTGGTTTATATTATAAGCGAAAAAACTTGTAAATTTAAAATTTTGTTTTATATTTTAAGTAAAAATTATAATTTATTTAAATTTAAGTTGATAAATTATAAAATAATTAATAAAATAAATTAATAAAATATTTAAAATTTAAATTTCAATATAACAAAATTACATTTTGAGAATTCATTAAATTATAAAATTTATTATTATAAATTATAATTACAAAACATAAAGCATGTTGCTTAAAATCGGTACAATATAGTAAAACAATAATATATAATTCATAATTTTCCGTTATTATTATTATCTACTGACCGAATTAGAAACAAGGATGCGTTCAAAATTGTTCGTGAAAACGGTCTATTGAAAATTAAATTAATGGATAAATCATAGGTATGGGATCGAAATATATTATTAATGATGATTTAATGAATATTTATTGTGAATTCAATGTAGGTTGATGTATCATGTAGATTCATGCAGATTCATTTATAATTAATGATCGAATGTGAGATAAAGGTACTTTGGAAAATCATTCTTATCACGTATCCTGGCAATCATGTTATTAGCAATGGGGAGTAATTCTATTAGTTTTTCTAAATAGTAAGACATTATAAGAAGGCAATGTGAATGTATTAGTTTTAAATTTTATTTTTGTACTATGATAAAAATAATATGTTTACCATTAGTTTTTTTAGAAATTTATCTCTTTACATTCCATAAATTTCTGCTACACCATAAGTTCTTTTTTCCTAAAAAATATCGTTAGTTAATGTCTCATTAGAAATGAGTACATATATTAAAATAGATAAATAAATCAAGATTGAATTTCTAATTATTTTATTATTTTTATAGATCAATATTTGACTTGAAATGTTTATTTTACTTATCCTAAATACATATTCATTATACTTATTTAATATTTTAGTTTTTATCATTTTACACCTGAGAATAATAATTCTACCAAATAAACTATTTTACTTGAATTAATTTTTATTGAAGCACATAGCTGTCCATTTTGCAATTATTAACGTTTTCCAAAAACCACTGTAGCATCGGAAAGCGTTTTTATTTACGCTAAAAAGCGCGTGCACGACTCCACAGCTAGAGCAGCATTCTGAACAGGCTACCACGTATGTAAAATCAGATTGCCCGTAAGCTTTTTCGTGTTTTCCGTGCGTGCACACCAATGCCGGATATAGCTAGAACGCTTTCAACAATATCCTGCGGGGGCTTCGCTTCAATTTCATTTTTTGTCCGGCTTTCAGGTACCTACGCGCATGTCGTACCTTTTTTCGCGCATTGAAATTTGAGTATGTGCGCGGTCGATAAAACAAACACGTTGCACGCGTCCCCGGGGAGAGGCATGTTGCACGCAAGGCCATTTATGCGCGCGGACAATCATATGTGTGTCTATTGGACTAGCATTGGTAGAGTGTTGACAAATTGACATTTCTTTTCCGCGTTAATTGATTTTTTCTAAAAAAAATAACAGATCGTGTCTTTATCATTTCGATTTCAAAACTGGTCCACGTATATTCAACGACTGCGATATGAAAATAAATAGAACACTTCTTCAATAGGAAAATGAATAAAAATTTGTTTCAATATTTTTTAAAGAAATTCTATTGAAATATATTTTATATTTATATTTACTAACTTTATTTCTGGAATAGCCAGTAAAATGAATCCAAGTTAAGAGCATACAGTCATGATACGATGCATTAAAAACTCATACAGTGAAACTGATCTAGAACCCCTAGTCGAAATTCCTACAACTAATAATGATCACAGGAGTTTATTAAACGAAATCACAGATGTTGCTTAAAAAACATACTAATAGTTAACAAATAGATTATACAAATGAAGCAATCTAGTAAAAAAGATAGAAATGCAATTCTTAGGACTAGTGTTCCATAATAGTAGAGATGAGGAATCTCATAGTCAAAAGTTAAGAGGTACTCATACATATCATTTTTAAAGTGGCTGTTGTTGGTAGATATTTGATATGCTCTGAAAGGGAGTTCCATATAATAAGTTGCACCCTGGATGCGGAAGGATCTTTGTCCATAACTGGTTCGAACTCTGGGAACCGACAGGTCCCTTGCGTTGTGGCTCCCCTAGTCGGCCTGTTGGATTGATGGTATTTGAGCATCCATATAGGTAGGACGAAGCTTAAAAATTCAGAGTCTTGTATAAAAGAACAGCAGAAAAATACTGCCGCCTTGTATCCATACATAGCCAACCCAACTTACTTCGGAAGGGAGTTACATGATTAGTCCCTTAGACTCCATCGTGGCGTGAGTTGTATGATATAACGATTAATGATAGAACAGTAATCGAGTAGAGGGGAAAATAATAACTGTATCGTATGTATCTTGTTTAGTTGAGTCACTTTCGTCTCTGCGTAATTAATTTAAGGAATTCCTCCAAGATATCACGATTTCCTGTCCGCTTATACTGTCTTATAGCACCGTCACGTGTGTGATAGAGGTGTTCTCAGTCGCTTTCTATCCACGGGGGTTGACGTCTTTCTAGTGTAACTATCTTTAGCGGTGCCAAAGTATGGCTGAAGTCATGGTCTTTGTTAACTGTCTCAGCATGTTTGTCAGATCTGGTGAATCAGAATCGACCGACTTCTATAATAGGATTGTATAGATTTTCAATAAGCTAAAAACTGAATTATTTCATTTACTTTATGAATATTTATTATTATATATTATTTCATAAGAAAACAGTAATAGGATAGTCCAGTTCCATTTACCTTACTGTTATTATAAACTTGTACAGCACCTATTATTTTGCCACTTAATTAATAAGGTATCAGAGCAGAACAAAAGCTATCATATGACACACCTTCTATTGCTATTTGTGAAAGTATATTTTTTCTTTGTCCTTCAATACACTTAGCACAAAAGAGGGTTTTCTTTTCTTTTGTTCAATATCAGCTTAATAAGATTCGTTTCATGACAAGACAGAATTAGTCTTTTGTTGATATTACTTGAATCCTTGGAAAAAGACAAATTTATTTTAATCAAAGAATTAATTAGTTTCAACCTATCCAGTCATTGTCATAATTCTTCAGTTTACATATGCATACAATAAAACCAAAATAAATTCAATAATATTTGTATAATAATTTTTCTCTATAGTAAAGCCACAAATACGTGGTGGACTTCTCTGATTCAATCTCCGATGTTATCGCGTATTTTTTGATTACACAGAATTCCCGTTAACATATTAATACAAAATTGAAAAACAAAAAAAAAATTCATTTGATAGCTTTATTACTTTATTATAATTGAAAGCATATTTTTGACAAAACCAACTCGTAACATTATTACCAATTCTAAAAGCGAATTAGCTTACGGGCATCTGAAACGAAGAGATAGGAAAGAGGGCCAAATGTAGAGAAACGACCAATCTACCTAATCTGCAGTCCGGTCAGATGAAGTATCTCAGAAAGTCAAGAGAGAAGTAGAGAGACCATATTTTTCAAATGTCTATAATACATGGTTTAAACAAAGTTCACCTCAGATTTAATTTGTTTTAAAAGGCTCTGCTATAACAGTCCGACAATCCTTACTCGATGTATTTACCTACAATCAAGATGCATCTTTTTGCACTTTTTAAAATAATGAAATACATGATTTATACTGAAATAGTGCCTACTCTTTAAAAATAATAAATGGAATAATTTTAGTATTAACCTAATTCATTTATAATTGAAACTACTTTTATGAATAGAACTTCCGAAGATTGCGAATAAGAAGAAACTCGAAGTAAAATATAGGCGGTGAACGATGAAACTGTGAGGAGCTGTAACTCAGCTCCTCGGTTAGCTAGAATGCCGATGAACCTGACGTCGGTATGTCAGGACGCAGAGGATTCAGAACAAAGGTGATGCAGCACAGTATTGAACCAGAAAGCTGCTGATTTAGAATATTCATGAGCTGTCACTGAGCCAGGACACCTAGGATGTATACTGCGAAACAGCTCTAACTCAACTTCTACAAGTTGATGAAAAGCCCCATAGCTTATCTACTATTAAAACTATTAAAAACTTCATTGCAGTGAGCCTAAAATCTTATTTATTTTTCGATTTGAGGTCTCCTTTCTAAGAATAAATCTACTCAATGCTGCTTGCGGGAAAAAAGCTGATCGAAAGACGCTAGTTTTCTTTCCTTCTCATTGCTGTAACATGAGGTGCATAGACTGTGTTTCAGTTATCAGTAACAGATGGAAAATAGCTTGTATATTTTGTTGTTCTCTTCATCAAAATGGAAGAAATAATAAACATACAGACATGCGTTGCTTTTGATTCGTACACGGAAAAAAGAAAACACTTGCTTTAGCTGAGGTTGGATTTGTTATTGTCACTGAGCGGTATTCAAGTAACACAACTGCGGAGTCTGGTAAAAACTACTGAAGAGTTCAGTAAAATAAGGCCAATGACCGCCACCTCAAGACGTAAACAAACGGTTCTACTAATGACTCTAGTAACTTTAACATGAGAAGCTAATACTGATTCAACTAAATCTTGTTTACTGAATTATCTATATTTAAAGTTACAGGAGAGCGTATAGTAGGAACACCTATTTTTTATCAAGCCGTTCTATCATTTTTAGGGACGACCGCTTCTCGGAAAAGCCTTATTATTTTCACCAGAGTGAAAATTGTAACCCCCAAAAACTAGTAATTTACTGTATAAAAGCTATTTTCCTCCAGGAATTAGTTCATTTTAGACGTTTTCTGTGATCTATGTATGTAAGTACGTTATTATGTAATCAAATTTATGGATTATCTAAGCGAATTTTTCATAATCTAACGAGCCGAATTCATCGGAAAATAAAAAAACGCCAGATCAAATAAAAATTTAAATAATCGATTTTGTGAAACATAATGTGAAAAAAATTAACTTTTAGTCAAAAACCACAAATGCATCTGCTAAAATTGATTAAAAGATATCTTTTTCATGTGGAAAACTTTTTCTGGGAGCAATATTTTTTTAATAAATAGCGAAAAACAGCTAAACACATTTAAAAAGTTGATCTTTGACTATTACTTAACAGAATTTGACCTTACTCAAAAATGTTAAATACAAAAGTTGTAGATAATAATTAAACAAAACTTTTTTCCATTTGACATTAGTCGAATAAAAAAGATTTTTAATGCCTAAATACACCTAAAATAGTCGACTTTTGAACATTTTTACATAAAAGATGTAATAAGTATCTTTTACACTTAAAAACTGATATCTGCATAAATGTAATATCACGAACAGATGTTCGAGAGATCAAGCTGGCAATACCTCCAACTGAGCAAATCGATTTCTAGATTTATAGTTTACAGAATTGATTAATGGTTAGAATTCAGTCTGAATATTAAAGTGTAGAGACATATTGAAGTATAGGAGTATAATATTCAGTACTACGTAATATATGCGCAACAATTTATCATGTGATAGGAGGAGCTTGAGTATCTCTATAATATTCACATGTTTTGACATTATGGTTTTCTAATCAGCTATATATTTTTAATTTTACTACATGTACACTTGTCTATCTCGTGATGAATTAGTTAATAACACAAAATAAAAGGACTAATCAAAATTTTCGTAAAAGATCTCACGTTTGCTTTTTATTTAATCTTCGAATAATGGCTTTAGAAATATGCTTACTCCCGGCAACGAAAACGTTTGAGTTGAAAAATTTGAAAGGCCGTCATTGTTGATAATTTCTTGTTACTTAGTTAACGATTTACATGTAAGAGTATTATAGCCTTGAGCTGGAAAACTCGTTATTATACCAATTAAGCTTATAATTTAATTGTATAACAAAGGCACGTGGAAGAAAACAACAGCATTAATAATGAAAGGCATTATAGACCCCCACATAAAAAGCACGTCACGATCGAAATTACAAGCCACGCACAATGGTCAATCTAGGGCGCACTCGCGCGCTCGGCCGGCCACGAAGATAGAGCCCGAGATATAGAGCCCTCCCCACGCGGGCGGAGTGCGCAGGCACGCACACGCGAATGGCGCGAGCGGAAATTTCGAGCACTCATCGATCGGATGTTGCCTGCGCACTCATATCGATTTGTTCTCATCGAATTGATTGACGACGCGCCGGACGAAGACGAATGGCTCCCGCGTGCGCGCGATCCCAGATAAATTCATCTGGCCGTGAATCCTCGCGCTACTACAAACAATGCCAGCCGTTCTCGTTAGCGGATGTCCGCCTGCCCAGGAGCACAGAAGAATAAAGAAATAAGTGTACGAGCCTCTATGTATATACTCGAATTTGTTCCGTGTCCTGTGCTTCTAGACAGTAGCACCCATGATGACAAAAAGCTAGATGGTCTTTTTCTCGAAATCAAAGTTCTGCGAAAACTTCAATGAGAATAATAAATAGTTTATTTATGATTTTCAGCTTTTATAATGTTCATTTAATAAGGCCACTGTTGTACGTGTAATGTTTACTACACTACTTCAGAATCAATACGCATTTCATATTACATTTATCAATTTATTAATGAGGCTACTTGAAAAGTGAACTAGACTAAGTTCAGAATGATATCGCTATTTATAATCAAAACTTTCAAGCTACGTATACGCAATGTACGTGCGACATCGTAGTATTAATGCTTGTTGTGCATTACTATCTCTATATCACCTACAAAATTTGTTCGAGATGTTGCTTGCTAACTGGTAAATAAGTGACTTCATAGCTGTTCCTAGTAATAAGCAAGTATTTAAAAAATTAAAATAAGCACAGTTTACTGAATTGTTTAAGATATAAACCATTTCATTTGTAAACTAACATATGAAAAATTATCAATATACAAGATTGTATAACTTATTTCTGATAGTTTGTACAATCTCGTAATTTTTCCAACTTTCAATGGGCTTTTTATCTTATAAAAATAAATGCAACAATTATTTAAATCTCTAGAAAATTAAGTATGCCATATCAGCTATGTCATAGTTTTTTATAACGGTATGAAATTGTATTTAAATTTCAATTTGATACTAATTGTTATTTACTTTTGCTATAATAAAATAAATATATTTTTGATAAAACTAAAGTTTTATTTTTAATCATAACATTAATAATACCTAAATATTTATATTTTAATACAATAGCTTTTTAAAAGCTGTTTTCTCCCAAGTAAAATTCCAGTCAACAATAAAACAAATTCATAAAAGCACCAAACCCGCCGTGCTCTATAGAAATAACAATAATCCCAATGGGCAGAAGCGTACACATTTTTATTTTCTAAAATACCCCTACGGACGTTAAAATTTATCGCCGCGACCCCCTATCTCGAGGGATAATTAAGCACGCGCGTGCGCGTTAAAAAAACACACGCAAACGTAAAGTCCCGTCGTATGCGATAAAACTAGCCTTGCCTCTATATCCCTCTCCTTTTTATTATCATTGCATTACTCTGGTGTAGCCTTCTTTCTCGCACCTACATTCGGTCTGCGCCGCTGGAAACCTGCTTTACTTTCCCATTTCGCATTCACAAAGGAGATGGAACCGGAGCGAATAGCCGAGAGAGAGAAAGAGAGAGAGCGAGGGGGGGGGGGGGTTCAAGACATTGTTAAAATGTGCTGCACAGATTGATATTCCATAAATAATAAGAAGTCAGGCGAATCGTTAATTTTCCGCAGACAGGGATTTATGAGATCGACTTTGTTATAGATGGGAGTTTTTAACAAGAAGATTGTTATGACTACTGGTACTGTTATTATTGGGGGGATGAGAACAAGCGCTTGAGTGTACAGGGTGATAAAAGATGTCTTATTTGTCGAGAGGGGAAGTTGTGCCATTTTTTTTATTATTTTCGGTAGTGAGTTTAGTAGTGCCCATTAAATTGCTATCCAATATCAAAGAATTTTAGTAGCTAAATTATGGTAAAAATGTTTCAAATATAGTTTTATTAAATTTAAATTTTTATGTATATAAAGCAGAATCTTAGAAACACTTGTCTTCGATTTGAGGATATTTTCAAATATAACAACATTACACAAAGATAATTTCTACTTGAAATTTCTCACTCATAATAATCGGATAATTGTAATAAATTATTACTTCTATTAGCTTGCCCTACGAAGTATAGAAACCAGAATGGATGTAAAATGATCAGTGTAAACTAAAAGTCCTACAATCGATATGAGTCTACAATGCAGGGGGCAGCGTGGGGACGTACAAAACTCTCTAAAAAGGTGCCATTTTGAATAGTGTACCTTTTTAGACAGTTTTGTTCATCTCCAGGCTGCGCCCTGCATTGCCACGCATATCGATTACAAGACTTCTGTTCTAGTTTACATTGTAGATTTTACATCCAGTCTAGATTCTGTGCTTCGCAGGGCAAGCTAATAGCAGTAATAAATAACTTGAAAAAAGACACGCATGAATAGTTAAAAGTATTCTGGAATGACCGATATATACGAAGTTAACAAGTTTTATGTTGTGTAATGATTCAAAAATATTCTTTCACACATAAAAGTATATTTCAAGACATGTTATTTTTGTAAGTGACTATACCATTTATAATACTGTATAAAGAGCAAAATTAAAGATGCATTTACAAAGTATGTTGCTTCTAAAGAATGAGATATCGATAATGATCGACTATTCTACTATATTAAAGGGGTACGCACTCTCCTATACTTATTACGCAAGCATTTTTCCATAAATACTAAACTTGGTGTACTTTCACTATCCTTTGTGATTAAATTTCTTTCGCACAAAGTTAACTGCCAACACTTACTATTGTAATATCCGATGATAATAACGGCATCGAATTGACGAGATGGACGTATCCCATCAATTCTGCACATTGGTCTGCATCACCCTCAGCTAATCAATAAGCATTATCGAGAAAAAGGTTTGCGCATAGTTTACGGATCTGGCTATAGTGTTAAGCCAAATTTAGGCAGTGTTGTTAACGGTGCTCATATAGCACTGGGTTTTTGAACTCGGCGTAATCGATTGGCTTAAAATATTCAGCTCACCAACACTGACGCCCACTTCTCGCTTTTTCCACGGCGTAAAGTACGAAATTAGTATCGGGAAAAAATCAATAAGCAAAAGGCCCCGCGCGCGCTCGCGCGTACACTTATGCCCGCCTGATAATTCTTCGTGATTATACTGACGCGCGGTGCGGTGCAGTGACGCTAGCAGCTGACCGCCTTTATCGCGCGCCTATAAGGGAGATATGCATTACGGTCAATAGCGGATTGGTGTTAAGTACTTAGATGAAACCGGGCGAAAGTGAGAGAGGGAAAAAAAGAGTAAGGAACCGTGAAGTTAAATTAACGGATTAATAGCCTACAGTTGGACATAATGCCCACGGGATGGATTAAAAATTATTATAGGGCGGCCGTTTGGATGAGCTTTGACCTTGTTATGTAAGTTGTTGTTGGGTCATTATTCGTTTCACTGTATTAATTTTTTATTGTCACGAAAGTACCGAATGGAATACTCCTCTTTAACAGATACCAAATATCAATGTTGTTGCACTACTCACATAATTATTATTAGATTTATACACATGTAAAAAAAAATACAAACAAATTTTGATACGAATTTATTGTTATCCATTTACTGTGACAAATTTATTGGATCGAATATTTGAATAATAAGTTTTATATTTTGTACAAAGCATTTTATGTATACGTGAATAAGTAAAGTCTTCAGGCATCTTCCATTTGATCTACTGATTCTTTTGTTATTTTTCAATTTACTTTGAAATTCATTTTATCTGTTTATTGTTTCCAAGTTTATATACATAATTTTCCGCATGAAATACCACGTGTATTTAAATTTTCCTCTGTTCGTATCCAATGGCTGTTCAATTTTACTAGATGCAAAAGTGCTTGTAAACAACTCAGGATTTACTTTCAAAGTAAATTCAAACAAACTCAACGAACTTTTTGAATTAAAGTTTAGCAAAGTATGATAATAAGAAAATAATCGAATATTGCCGCCAAACAAATTTATAGACTTATTTATTATTTAAGTAAAAACTTAAGTTTTGATAAAAGAGATCTAAATAAAGTCTTTTTTCGCGGGTGCTAATTTTTTAATGAAAGATAACGTAAGTTTTAATGCAATCAGATCTAAATAAATAAACTATTTTTCGACACCCATTTTGCGCACGTAAGCATAACATAGATAACGATTTAATCGTCTGTACAGAAATGAAATCCGAATATTATAGGCTGTAAAAATTAGAAATCGAAGCAAATTTGACAAAGTTTCATTATTTTTTATTATCATACAAAAACCGCTACCAATTCATTGGTACGTAGCTTCCTCCAAATTAATTAATCGTTCCTATATGTATATTATATATATATATTAAATTTAAAATATGTTTATTTATTATATTTCTTTGTTAATGTTTTAATAAGTATGTATATTTATAATAAATAATTATGTACACATTATCAAAATTGAAATTATACTTCTAATTTTGATTTTTTTCAATGGTACATTATAATTTTCGTTATCTTCTGTTATTTTTAATAAAATATCGTTGATTGTTTTCCAAAAATAAAAATATAAGTTGCTACTGAGATTATGTCAACAAAAAAGGACTATGTTAAGAATCTATAAATTTGAAACTGATAGATGAAGTCGGATTTAAGAAATTACGATTTTGAAAAAAAAAGTAAAAAATTTTTAACCTAAATATCTCTTAAAATCATGAAACAATTCTTTTAGCTAAAGAACTTAAGGGGGAGCCATAGCCGTATCATTACCGACCGAGGAATTAACACAATTTCAAGCTTATTAAAAATAAAATACGTAAAATCACCAAAAATCAAGAGAACATCCTCTGCGGTTTTGAACGTTCTATCACCCAGTAAAAGTTTGAAGTCGAAATATCAAGTGGTTTTTGCAAAAACTTTGAACAAAAAAAAATTCGGTTTCGTTCAAAGTTTTTGCAAAAACCACTTGATATTTCGAACCAAAAAAATATTCATGTCAGTATCTTTTTTGGATTTAAAAATATAACCTATTTACAAAAAATTACTTTTTCATCAATATAACTTATGACGAAATATAATTATCGACTTTTTTTCTAAATTGTAGAGAATTGTACCCTGCATACAAATAATTCATGATATATAAAGAAAATTCGTTTTAAATATTAAAAAAATCGAAAGAAAACATTTTTAAACTTACAAAATCGCTAAAAAAAACCGCTGCCAATTCATTGGCACTTAGCTTCCTCAAAATAATTTATCGATTTCTTGTTTATTAAATTAAAATTAAAAAAATAAATTCACT